>VWYK01004346.1:0-58353 GCA_013399775.1 Semnornis frantzii
AAAAAAAAAGAAAAAATGGAAAACTTCTCTGGAGCAGACTGAAAAGTTCTGAAAAATTAAATCTACTTGAAAATTGCTCTTGACAAAAGCAAAGCAAAGCCTCCCAAACACACAGACAGCATCTGAAACTCAGGGCTGAGTCTGTTCTTACTGCTAAGCTAAGGAATTACTCAGTGTCTGGGACTCGTGAGCAAAGCTGTCTCCTCTACCAGAGCCAGGTTTAAGCCATCTGTGATTCAACATGGGCACTGCCAGGCTGCCTCTACTCCTCCTGTTTCAGATGGGAGAAGCCAATGGTATTTGTAGTTCTCTAACAACACTGTGTGGTAGCATTGTACAGAAGATACTAATTAAAGTAGTTCTGGTAGAGATGTTGCAGGCATGTAGCAGGGAGGAATCCTGGGGTCCAGGAGTCTTTAGGAATGCTTATTTAGGTCTATTGCTTCTGCCAACCACATTCAGGCTCTGAAATCCACCACACCTATAAAACCAAACAGCTGACAGACTGTGCTTGGGGATGCTGAGACCACATTCCACCTTCCACCACCCACCTGAGCCAAGGCTTGGGTGTTCTGCTCATTGCCTTTGGTTTCAGGGGAGGTTTTATCCCTTCTCAGGCACTGTCTCCATGTTCAGCCAAGCTTCTGCAGCTCCCCTTTGGGACAGGACCCCTGCCACAGCAGGTTTGGCCTTGGTGGGGTTTTAATGCTTTGGAGAAGCTCTTTTGCCTTTGCATTGCCAGGGACACTGCTGGGGGCCTGCCCAGCAGCTGACCTCTGCCAAAGCTCCCAAGTGCCATTATTTCATCTCCCTTTTAAGAGAGATGATCACAGTGGTTGAGTGGAAGGTGGGGAGCAGGGAGTGCAGCAGGCTGCGCAGGAGGTGAATAGCACAGACAGAGGCAGGAGAAAATGTCCCTTGCTTCCCTCAGTCTGCTCAGAGGACAGGGCAGGGGGTGGGGAAGGAGCTGGTTTGTAACCTCTGTGAGATGGGAAGCTCTGACTGGTCCCTCCTATGTGATCTTGTAACCAGGCAGCCTGACCTGGGCCCTCTCACATGGACACAACCCTAAGCCTCTCTGTACTGGGATCAAAGAGGAAAGGACAATCCTGGCTGCTGGGTCTGCTCTGTGCTGAGCCCTGGTGTGTCACAGGGCAGACATCCACCCTGAGCCCTGCTGCCAGTTCTCATTGTGGGGGCTGCCATGCATTGATCCTGTGGGGAGCAGAGCCTGTTCCCTATTCATGCCAGGCTGAGATCTGCCCTACTGACCCTGCACAGCTTTTGCCATCTCCACCTGCTCATGTGTGGTAGGGACCAAGGGGACCACTATGGTCACCTTCTCTGACCTCCTGCATAGCACAGGCTGTAGATTTCCTGTGGCCTTTCAGTGCAACTGCAGCACAAAGAGGGCAGCAAACCCCACAGCTTCTGCCAGAGCTGCTGCCAGGACTCACGGGCTCTTACAGATGAGGGATGAACTCCCTCTTCACAAGGCCATCCTCACCCTTCCAGATCCAAACCATGTGCCCTACTGTAGAAATTAGCCCCAAACCCTTCAGCTGCTTCTCTTAGAAACACCTCTGCTCTTTGGTAACCCTGACCCAGCCTGGGTTTTGTTTGGTGTTGGCAACCCTAACCCAGTCTGACCTCTTTCTGTGGTTGGTACATGGCAGCTCCACCTCAGTAGCAGATTCTGGGTTCTGGTGACCTCTCAGCTTTGTGTTTTCCTGTGTGACTGGCTTGGGAGGGCATTTTTGAAGCACTCCAGAAGCTGTGCCAGGCGACTCTCCTGGTGCTGCTCAGCAGGGTGAGCTTCTCAGTCCTGTGTAGTGTTTGTCCTCCTCGTGCTTTGTTTCCTGCTACACTTTGGTTCTACTCATCTGGTGTGGTTTCATATCTGTTTTGTAGGGGGTAGCTATTTAATTTAGAACTGACTTCATCTGACTGCTCAGGAGTTTCACTGCTCAGCCATTTACTCTTTGTTTCCTAATGAGGGTGATGAAGGCACTCAGGACTGCTTTGTGTAGTGGCTTCACCATTTACATTGCACAGAGCTCATTTCAGTGCTACTATGAGAAATCACCTTCTAACCTGCCTCCAAGCTGTGTTCTGGTACTTAAACCTCAACTCTTTCTTGCCAAATCATAGATTCCTGGGGTGGTTTGGCTTGGAAGGGACCTCCAGAGCTCGTTCAGCCCAAACCCCTGCACTCAGCAAGGACATCCTCCATAGAGCAGGTTGTTCACATCCCTGTCCAGCTTCACCTTGAACATCTCTAGGCATGGGCCCCAAACACCTCCCTGGGCAACCTATTGAAGTGTTGCAGCAGCCTCTTGGTGCAGAACTTGTTCCCCACAGCCAATCTCAACCTGCTCTGCTCTCATTTCAAACCATTGTTGTTCTGCCCCTGTGCTCAGCACCTTGAGTGCTGTGTCCAGTTCTGGGCCCCTCCATTCCAGAGAGATGTTGAGGTACTGGAAGGTGCCCAGAGAAGGGCAGCAAGGCTGGGCAGGGGCCTGGAGCACAGCCCTGTGAGGAGAGGCTGAGGGAGCTGGGTGTGTGCAGCCTGCAGAAGAGGAGGCTCAGGGCAGAGTTCATTGCTCTCTGCAGCTACCTGAAGGGAGGTTGTGGCCAGTTGGGCTCTGCTGCCAGGCACCCAGGGACAGAACAAGGGGACACAGCCTCAAGCTGTGCCAGGGGAGGTCTGGGCTGGATGTTAGGAGGAAGTTGTTGCCATAGCAAGTGATTGACATTGGAATGGGCTGCCCAGGGAGGTGGTGGAGTGCCCATCCCTGGAGGTGTTCATGACAAGCCTGGCTGGGGCACTCAGTGCCATGGTCTGGTTGATTGGCATGGGCTGGGTGCTAGGTTGGGCTGGGGGAGCTTGGAGCTCTCTTCCAACCCAGTTGCTTCTGTGATTCTGTGGTTCATTGCCCCTGGTCCTGCCTCTGCAGCCTTTGCAAACAGTCTCTGTGCAGCCTTCTTTTAGCCTCTTCAGGCACTGTCAGGCTGCTCTTAGGTCTGCCTGGAGCCTTCTCTTCCCCAGGCTGCATCCCTCCAGCTCACTCAGTCCGTCCCTGTAGCAGAGAAGCTCCAGCTCCCTGATCATCTTCCTGGCCTCCTCTGGACCTGCTCCATCAGGTTCATGTCCTTCCTGTGCTGAGGTCCCCTGCAGAGCTGGAGGCAGCCCTGCAGGGGAGGTCTCAGCAGAGCAGAGGGGCAGGGTCTCCAGCCTGGGGTGTTTGAGGAGTTTCTCACCTTCTGCTCCCAGATGAGTGAGTCCTCTAGAGACTCACTTCTCTCAGCCACCCAAATGTTTTACCACACTTCGCAGTAACTTTGAAGCATTCTGTTTAATTCCTCCACATAAATTAGAAGCCATGAATACTTCAGCACCAAGGAAACAGAGAGAAGGGTCTTTAAAGGAGGGTATGAGGGTGAGCTGGAACTGGAAGCAGTAACAAAAAGCTTTTTGTTGTCTAATGAGTATTAGAGAATTTAGAAAAAATATTTACTTCCTCAGAGCAGGGCCAGAAGGTCCAAACCTTTGAATGGTTTGCAAATTGAAGCTAAAAATGCATTTTCCAGCTTCCTGAAGGCACTTCATGGTGCGTGACCCCTTACATTTAGAGCAAAGATTACAAACATCCTGTGGCTCTGAAGTCTAAATGAAGAAATCTGTTACAAAATGTCACAAAATGACTTCCCAGCAACCTGCAGCTCTTCATTTCTCATGTCAGAACAGAAAGATTCAGCAGGAAAAAAGAAAATCACAGAAGAGTTTCCACACGATGATGAGCAAATCAATATTTATTAAGAATTATTTAAACATTAATGAGTAGCTCTGGTTGAGATGCTTCAGCAAATGCTCAGACAAGACGCTTGAGCATTCACTAAGAGCTTGCTGTCTGGCTTCTCCTCTGCCAGCCTGCACAGAGCCACCCCTGTGCCTCAGCCTGGGGGACTCTGGTCCTGCTTTGCTACTGCCTGCCACAGAGCCTCTGAGGTCTGCCCCTGACCAAGGGACTTGTCCCTTGGAGTCTCTCTGGAGCCTCTCTCACCACCCTGGTACTGAGGAACTTCTTCCTCAGCTCCAGTTTAACCCTGTGGAATGCACCTTTCATTTTATGGATGGATCTCATCTTATCCTGCAGAGGAGTTCCAGGTTTCAGTCTGCTCTTTGGTGAAGTGACCAGGCTGGCATTGGAGCTCTGGCAGTGCCCAGATGTGGTACCTGATTGCTGAGCACCTTGGCTGAAACCCAAGCAAACCTCAGCACATAGAATGGCTCAGGCTGGAAGGGAGCTCAGAGCTCTGTTCCAAGCTCCTCTCCATGCCCAGGGACACCTCTCAGCCAGACTCAGCTGCTTTGGTCTCACCCAGCCTGGCCAGTCAGGAGGCAGCCACAGCCTCCCTGGGCAGCCTGTGCCAGGCTCTCACCACTCTCACACTGCACAACTTCTTCCTCAGCTCCAGTCTAACCCTGCTCTGCCTCAGCTCCAAACCATTCCCCCTTGGCCTGTCTCAGACCCCGTCAGCACAAGTCCCTCTGCAGCCTTCCTGCAGGCTCCCTTCAGGCACTGGCAGCAGCTCTGAGGTGCCCCTGGAGCCTTCTCCTCTGCAGGCTGCACCCTCCCCAGCTCCCTCAGCCTGTGCCCACAGCAGAGCTGCTCCAGCCCTAGTTGCAGAGGTCCTTGCTGACTGCAGGGGCTTGCACAAGAAGAACTTTGAGGGTCCCTTCCAACCCAGTGCGTTCTGTGTAGCCAGGCACTTAGGAGCTCTGAAGTCCTAAGTGACGTCTCTGCAGACTCAGTGTGGTTTTGCATGGGGGGATTGCTTCAGCCAGCAGGAATTGCTTCTGGGGAGTGAGCACTGCTGCAGTGCTTCCTGGTGCCGCCTTTGCTGCAGTGCTTCCTGGTGCCGCCTTTGCTGCAGTGCTTCCTGGTTCCGCCTTTGCTGCTGCAGTGCTTCCTGGTGCCGCCTTTGCTGCAGCAGAGGCTGGCACTGGGTTTAGCACAGGACGCAGCTCCTCTGATGGCTGGGCAGGCAGGTGCTGCTGTGCAGCTGAGCTGAAGCTCTTGCCAGTGTCGTCTTCATCCTCTGGTGGAGAAGCAGAAAGGGGTTTCTTGGTTTCCCAGCAGTGCTGCAGCTGATGCCAATGCACTGAGCCTCCTTAGGAGGACAAATGCTTCTCCTGTTCTCTCTGTCTCTCGTGGTCAGGGAGGAACCACAACAACCTGGGGTGAAGTGTTTAGAACCCCCAGGGTCTGGCAGGCAATTCTTTATCTGCTCACTGCTCTCCTGTCACGCTCCAGCCCTGCTTCCACCTTGTGCTGATTCAGAGGTGTCTGAGCAGCCGAGAGCTGCAGGTCTGATGTTGGTTGACAACCTGGGATCTGAATTTAGAAATCCCTGGCATGAATAAAATGTAAACCAGGGCGATTATGAGAGATTAAAGGGTTGCCTTTTATACTGTGCATTAGTCATGCCATCAGCCAATTAGCAGGATAATGGAAACAATGGTGATTTTTAATTTTTAAAGCAGTGTGGGCTGCATGGAGGGGATTATGGAGCTGTATGGAGTCGTTGGCATCATGTAATGATCAGGAATAGAGTCTGAGTCAAAGCTGAGTGGCACGTGGTAAAGCAGACAACTTTTAATGTCTCCTTGGGATCACTTCAAGCATAATTCTTCACTATGAGCTTCCATGGAAGAGGAGGTCTGCAGAACAGGGCTCTCCTTTGGGCTCTTTTTCAAGAATTCTTTCCAGGCCAGGCTTTGGCTTTGCCCTGTGGTAGCTGAGCTCGGGGTGGCTGGTGGTGAGCTCTGCGTTTTCCTAGCCTGGGCTTTGCTCTTCCTTCAGTCCAGGATGATTTAAGTACCTGTGGATGCTCCATGGCTGCCACTGTATTTTATCCACTGAAGCCTGCTCTCTGCAATCTGCTGCTGATTAGCATTAGTGAGCCTTGTTATCCTAATTAACCTAACGATCCTTTTAGTTTCATCTGATTAGCTACAGCCTGGGTCAAACTGCAGTGGAGTGGCCTCTGGAACCACTGGCACAGGTTAAAGGACATGGAGGTAGCTGTTTGCCCACCTGACCCAAGGGCACAGGGCACAACCCTGTGACAATGGCAGCGTTCTGGGAAGGGGCTTCCATTTCCCCCATCCCATTCCAGGCTGGCAACAGTTCCTTCAGTACCTTCAGCTTCCCCTTCTCCTTGGGAAGAGCAGAAGGATCTCAGCTGCGGAGCTGCCATTTTCACAGCAAGGCTTTTCAGTCCTGCTTGTGTGACAGCCTCAGTCCCCACATTAATCTTGTCAAAGGCAGAGTGTTTTAGATGCTGCATCAAATAGCTGCCCAGCTGTTGTGTTCAGTAATGTTTGCGCAGCCTCAGCCCCTTTAGAACTGCCACTTTCTAAGCCAGCACTTTATGCACCCATAGTGTCTGTGCCTCTGGACCCTGAACCCAGTGTTGGCTTCCTTCTGCAGCTCCCTGACTGGCACAGAGGCAGCAGGGCTGAAACTGGCAAGATGCAGCTTTATACTGGGATGAAAATTACCTTGCCTGGAGGATCCTCATGCTCAGTCACAGCACAGGAGAGAAAGAAGCCTTTCCTCTTCCCCTTTCTCCCCCCTTCTTTTCTCCCCCCTTCTTTTCTCTCCCCTTCTTTTCTCCCCCCTTCTTTTCTCCCCCCATCTTTTCTCCCCCCTTCTTTTCTCCCCCCTTCTTTTCTCCCCCCTTCTTTTCTCCCCCCTTCTTTTCTCCCCCCTTCTTTTCTCCCCCCTTCTTTTCTCCCCCCTTCTTTTCTCCCCCCTTCTTTTCTCCCCCCTTCTTTTCTCCCCCCTTCTTTTCTCCCCCCTTCTTTTCTCCCCCCTTCTTTTCTCCCCCCTTCTTTTCTCCCCCCTTCTTTTCTCCCCCCTTCTTTTCTCCCCCCTTCTTTTCTCCCCCCTTCTTTTCTCCCCCCTTCTTTTCTCCCCCCTTCTTTTCTCCCCCCTTCTTTTCTCCCCCCTTCTTTTCTCCCCCCTTCTTTTCTCCCCCCTTCTTTTCTCCCCCCTTCTTTTCTCCCCCCTTCTTTTCTCCCCCCTTCTTTTCTCCCCCCTTCTTTTCTCCCCCCTTCTTTTCTCCCCCCTTCTTTTCTCCCCCCTTCTTTTCTCCCCCCTTCTTTTCTCCCCCCTTCTTTTCTCCCCCCTTCTTTTCTCCCCCCTTCTTTTCTCCCCCCTTCTTTTCTCCCCCCTTCTTTTCTCCCCCCTTCTTTTCTCCCCCCTTCTTTTCTCCCCCCTTCTTTTCTCCCCCCTTCTTTTCTCCCCCCTTCTTTTCTCCCCCCTTCTTTTCTCCCCCCTTCTTTTCTCCCCCCTTCTTTTCTCCCCCCTTCTTTTCTCCCCCCTTCTTTTCTCCCCCCTTCTTTTCTCCCCCCTTCTTTTCTCCCCCCTTCTTTTCTCCCCCCTTCTTTTCTCCCCCCTTCTTTTCTCCCCCCTTCTTTTCTCCCCCCTTCTTTTCTCCCCCCTTCTTTTCTCCCCCCTTCTTTTCTCCCCCCTTCTTTTCTCCCCCCTTCTTTTCTCCCCCCTTCTTTTCTCCCCCCTTCTTTTCTCCCCCCTTCTTTTCTCNCTTTTCTCCCCCCTTTTTCCTGGTGGGGCTGGTGCTTAGGGACATGGTTTAGTGGTGACCTTGCAGTGCTGGGTTGAAGGTTGGCCTTGGTGATCCTGAAGGTCTCTTCCAGCCAAAGCTCTTCTGTGTCTCTGTGCAAAAGGAGCTCTCTTAGCACAGCAGGAGGCTGCTGGCTCAGCTGCTGGGAGCTCAGTGCCCAGTGTTGTGGCCTGGCACGGAGCTGCTCACACCAGGCACACCTGAACTGGTCCTCTTGGGAGGTGATGGTTTAAAGGGCTCCTGAGGTTGCAAGGGAGAGGTTTGCAAGGCAGTGCTACTGATGTGTGAAAGTTACTGCAAGGTAAAGCTGTTCTTGCTGACTTCCTCTGCACTCGGCAGCTTCTCTCCCATTTCTCTGTGTGGCTGTGAGGAAGTGGAAGAGAATGGGGATGTCTCTGGGGGTGTCTGGGGCTGAGACTGCAGGGAGGAGAAATGTGAGTGCTATGAAGAAGGTACAAGAGCCTGAGCAAGGCAGAAGCAGGCTGATGCCCTTTCTGGGAGCTCTGCTGGGTGGCAGGAGGTGCTTCACAGAGCCCTGCTCTGCAGAGCACAGTTCCACCTCCTCTGAGCTTCTTTGAGCTCATGCCTGCTTGATTGCCCTGACTTGGAGATGGCAAAAAGGGACATGAGGATCAGAGTCCTGTCCTGTGTCGTTTTCTCACAGCTCAGACTGAAACTGGCCTCAGTATTTTGGAGCATATGAGTGAAGTGTTCAGTGTCATGGGGAAGAAATGGAACATCCTGAGTGGGGCCTGGCATGGCTGTGGGAAGCAGGTGAGGGAGGAATCACAGCCTAAAAATGAAGTGTTGTCTGAAGAGGGGAAGAGCCAGGCTAGAGGAAGGCATTTGCAGAATTAAACCAGGCACAAATGTGGTGCTCAACCCCCCCAGGTCTGGCTGCAGCAGCTCTGGCAAAGCACAAAGTTGCTGCAGGGAGCTGGTAAGTCAAGCAGGTGAGGATGTGGGAGAGGATTTTGAGCATCAGGAGGAAGTTCTGCATGAGGAGAGTGGTGAGATGCTGGCACAGGCTGCCCAGGGATGTAGTGGGGGCCCCATCCCTGGAGGCATTCAAGGTCAAACTCGATGTGGCCCTGGGCAGCCTGCTCGAGCTGGAGGTGTCCCTGCTGCCTGCAGGGGCCTGGACAAGGAGAGCTTGGAGGGTCCCTTCCAACCCGATGCAATCTCTGAATCTGGGATTAGGGGGATGCAGGCCAGAGGAGAAAGGAAGAAGTCTGCCTGCCTGCCTGTCTATCTCTGCCTGCCTGTCCCTGCCTGCCTACCTGTCATGCTTTCAGCAGCATTTCTGCTTGGCTTAGGCCATTGGGATGGAAAATCACCTGTGTGCCCTGTGGGGAAGGGAGGGAGGAAGCTCTGTGAGAGGTGAGGGCAGAGGCAGGCTGGAGGGTCACTGGTGTAAGGCTGAGAACCTGCTGGCAGGAGAGTCCTTGAGCCCCAGGAGCCCCTGGCTCAGGTCACTAAGCCTACCCAAAGCAAGCCCTGGAGGAAAGCTGTGCTGCAGAGCAGGACATGGGGGACTCAGCATCCTCCCCAGTGCTGCTGGGGGTTGCTTCTGAGCTTTCGTTTGCTTTGTCTCCCTCAGCAGACCTGAGATTTCTTTATATTTAAGGACTTATCTTCAACTTTATTATTTTTGTGTTTTGTAATAAAAATGGCTTTAGAGCCTGGGAACTTCTCCCTGTCTTTGGGCCTGTCTATTTAAAGGGAGGAAGGATGGGAAGGGAACTCCACTTGCAAGTCTTAGCTGAGCTGTGCCAGCAGCCAGCCCTGGAAATGACCCCTCCGTGAGAACTGCTCTTGCAGTGCTCATGGCTTTGTAAAACAGATTTGTTTAGAGCAGCAACAAAGGTTTTGGTTCCCAAAATGGCACAGCCTGGAAGCTTCTTCTCCTGGGCAGTGGATCATCAGCTGCCTTTGGAGCCATCCTGGGAAGTTTGCTTGTTTGTGTGTGAGGAGCTGGGGACACAGGGGGGTGCTGGGCAGTTTGAGTTGCTGCTGACTTGATTCCCTTCCTGCTTGGAAAACCCAGTTCTGGCCCAGGACAGCAGGGATCTCTTCCAGTCTGTGCTTTCAGAGCTCCTGCTGAGCTGGGAGCAAGGGCTCCCAGCCACACAGGGTCCTGCAGCCTGTGTGTGGAGGATTTCCCATGGGATTTCCTCGCTGCTGTCTTCCCAGGGCTGGCAGAGCAGTGGTCACCTGCAGTGCTGCTCTTGACAGCACAGACAGCAGGTGGTTTGTGAGCTGGGCAGGATCCTCCCGTCGGAGAACAGCAAATGGCTGCCTTCCCACCACGAAACGTTTGGGTAATCCACTGCCATCTGGCTTTGTTTTGCAAACCCCCTCAGTTGGCCAACACCTTCAAAATATCACTGCAGCTTCTTCTGCAAAGAGAATCTTAAAAAGAGGAGAAAAGAAGAAAGCCAAAGCACCACCCAAAACCAGGCCTGGTGGAACTCCCTGCACATTTCTGCTCCCGCTGTGAGAGATTTCTTTGCGCTCACTTTACTGTGAGGCTTTGCAAACCTGTTCCTGGGCTGTGCTGGGGACTCAGGTGCCTGCTGCCTTTCCTCAGCTCTGCCATTTTATTAGGGACTCAAACGCTGATGATGGAGCAGGCTGGGAGGCAGTGACTCAGCGCTGCCAGCTGTACCCGGGCACGGTGCTGGTGCTCAGCATCTTGTGGCCTCCCTTGCCTACGAGATGCAGGCAGTGCCCACATCTACACTGGCACTGCTGGAGAGACTGTGCCCAGGTGGTGTGGGGCAAATCCAGACTGGACTGCAGCAGCAACTCAGACAAGTGACAACCACTGGCTGGTCTGACAGCCTGCTCTCTTGGAGGATGTTTGTGATTGACCAACGAGGGCAAGATGCTAAAGGAATGCACTGGAGAGGTCCTCAGCCTTGGAGCTGCTTGAAGGATGTGCACTTAAAAAGGGTCTTCTACTGCAAAGGGAACATCTTTGCCCTGCTCTTGCTCAGCACTGCTCTGCACTAGGGCTTGGCTGGCTGCTTGGCATCTCAGTACACCAACACATGTGAAACACCCCAGCATTAGCTGCTGCTCCTCTCTTAGCTCTGCTGCTTTTGCTGTAATTGCTCCAGAACCAGAGGGAATTCACTGAAGCAAGTGACAAACTTTCATGACAGTGTAAGTAACTGTTCTGGTGGGGCTGAGCCCTGTGCTGGGCTGTATGGCTGTGCCCTGTGCTGGGCTGGGTGGCTGTGCCCTGTGCTGGGCTGTGTGTCTGAGCCCTGTGCTGGGCTGTGTGTCTGAGCCCTGTGCTGTGCTGGGTGGTTGTGTCCTGTGCTGGGTGGCTGTGCCCTGTGCTGGGCTGGGTGTCTGTGCTCTGTGCTGCATGGCTGTGCCCTGTGCTGGGCTGGTGGCTGTGCCCTGTGCTGGGCTGGTGGCTGTGCCCTGTGCTGGGCTGCATGGCTGTGCCCTGTGCTGGGCTGGTGGCTGTGCCCTGTGCTGCATGGCTGTGCCCTGTGCTGCATGGCTGTGCCCTGTGTCTTGCCAAGAGGGGGAATACATTTTGCACTGCTGTTCAATAAATTCTGAGCTGCATTACTGTGGACAGCAGCAGCAAATCCAGCTGTGCTCTCTGTCAGCCCTCCCGTGGCAATGCAGGACATATCCCAGCAGGTACAAGCAGGCTATAATAAGTCCATCACCCTAAATAAAGCACCCAACCTCTCCTGCAAGGCAGAACGCCAACCCCCAGACCCAGTGCAGGCTCTAAGGCTGTTCAAACACTCAATGAAAAGCTTATTTTGTACATCTCTGACTTGCAGGCAGCTGGGGAAATTAATGCCCTAGCCTGAGGCCTCTGCTAATGACCCCTGGCTATGCTCTGATGAAAGGTTTTGTGCAGCAGCTCCTTCCCTACTGATGAAACTTTGTGCAGCTACATCCTTTTATGCTGGTCCTTGAAAAGTGAAATGTCTAATTGTATCAAACATGGGCACTCTCCTTCTCCCTTCCCCCCTCTTTGCATTCACTGTGATCCTGCTGGAGTGGATGTTTACTGGGAAGCTGAGCTCCTCTTCAGAGCCATGTTTATGGAGTCTTAATTGGCCTGGCCAGTGTGCTCTGAAGGCTTCTCCCTGCAAAATGAGAGAGCAGGATGAAAGGAGGAGGCTCTCATGGCCCTGCCAGCCCTGGGATGCAGAAACCTCTTCTTCACCCCCTGCTTTGCACCCAGTGTGGGTCCACAGGAGCAGCCTGCCTGGCTCTGGCCTCACTAAAGAGACCCTAAGCTCATTGGTCCTGCTAACACAGGGGTCTGGCTTCAGATCTGCTCTTCCTCTTCCTCTCTGGCTCCTTCTGTCCTTTCCATTTTATGGCATTACCTTATCAGTCCCAGCCCAGGTCCCAGCTTGCTGGGTTGGTGAAGAGTGCTCACCAGAATGAGGCATCTCAAGGCACCTCTGCTCTGTTTGATTGAAGGAAGCATTTGGGTCCTGTGGGTCTCTGTCAGTGTCTTGGTGTCTGCTTGATGAAAATATTCTTGGAGTAGACAATTAAGCATCTTGGGCTACGTGAACCCTTGTGGCTGGAGACCTTTTCCTGGGCACTAGGTCAGTCCATCAGAGAACAGCTGGCACAATACACACCCAGCTACAAGCACTTGAGTGTGGGCCAGAGGAAGCTGGATCTAAGCAGGAGAATATGCATAGATGCTGAGGCCAAGAAGGACCATTCAGCTCGGCTGGCCTGACCCCCTCCAGACAAGGAATTCATGTTGATTCTGCTTTCTCCTTTCCCCAGCAGGAGACAGCTCTCTTTGTGCCTTGCATCAGCTGCAGGGCAGCTATTAACCTCCTCAGCTGCAATGATCTCCCAGGTTCTGGACTAGTTTGCTACAGGTTGGAGGGCTGTGGGAGGCTGTGTGCAACCCTGGGATGTGCTGGCACCTCTCATCCCAGCAGAGCAATGTTCCAGCTACAGAAAGCAGCTGGTGAGGATTTCAGGACATTCCTCATCAACTTGTCCTAAATCAGCCCCTTGGTTTAAGTGAATCACAGCACAAGTGTTAGCACAGGTCTTACAGGTGGGAACTAATCTTCCATTGAATTTACAACCCTGGAGTGTGGGATGAAGATGCATTTGACTCTGAACCAGCTGAAGACTGTTCTCAGCACCCTCTGACTTGCAGCCACTGCTGCTGGAACGGGCAGTGGTGATCTGAAATGTAAAGTGCTCTGCTTATTGCATGTGGACTCTTTTAAGAGCCTTTGGGGGATGCTTTCTAAAGCACTGTGGGAGCATGAATTAATTTCTGACTGTCAGAGCTGGACTTCTGGAACACAATTTCCTTTGTCTGATCAGCCCACAAGTGAATTTGCTGTGTTTGTGGGGGAGCCTAAAGCAAGGGGGTGGCTCTTGTGTCACTTGAGTGGATTTGCTGGTGCCTGTCTGGTCTGTGAGGATTCTGGCCAGGTGAGCAGCACTGGAACTGGAACTCACGGAGGGCTTCTCATATCTTTATTTGACAGTCTGCATTAGTGGCTTATTTACACTTAGGCTGCCTGCATGAGAATTGGATCATAGCAGTCCTCCATCCCAGAAAATACAATATATTGATTGAGTGACTGAAGTTAGAGACTCCAAGCCAGGCTTTAATAAGGCCAGTCGGGTTTGCATGTTAGCAAAATGAAGATGATAGGCAAAACAATCAGCAGTTAATCACTGCTAATGCCTCTGCCATTCATACAGGTGCCGTTAACAGATGGGTCTGGAACAGAGCTCCGGTGCTGGAGGGTTTCATGTTGGTGCAGAGGTGTGGGGGAATCAAAGGCGAGTGCTGCAGGGCTGCCTCCGAGCAACTCTGCATTCCAGCCACACTGCCACCTCCTCCCGGAGGAGCCAGGGGAGCCTGCCTTGGTCACTCTTCCGTGGGAAGTCTTCTGGAGAATAATGAGTGGGAGAGAGCTGGGGTGGGGGCAGCTGTGGCTGGCAAAGGTCTGATCATTGCAGTGCCGTGGGGCTGTAAATGAGAGCAGGCAGTGGGCACGGCCAGCACTGGCATCTCACTGCAAGTCGCCCCTGCAGCTGTGCCTGCTCCCGGGTCACCTTCACTCCGGACTGTTATTAGCTCCATGCCAATTAGCTGGGAGGGTTTGATGGCCTCTGTCAAGATCCATCTACCAGACTCCCGTTTTGATGTTCTCTCTTTCCTTCACCTCCTGGGACTCACACAATGCTGCCTGCAGTTCTCTGTCTCCTCAACAGCTTTCAGCCTGTGCATCTGTATCTATATCTCTTTAAGGTGGATGTGTGAATTCCTATCTCAGTTCAGGCTGCTGCCAGACAGGCAGAACTCAGTGTGGCATCTGGATATTCTGGTCAAAATACAGAGGCTCTGTGGGCCTTATCCAGAGTCCTCAGCTCCTAGAGAACAAGGCACCAGCAACTGCAGAGCATCCCAGCTGCTGACTTCTAGTTGTCCTCCTGCTTGCTCTGTTTGCTCTTGACCAAAAGAGCCTTGGAGGCAGCATCCCTGGGAAGCTGTAAAGGATGTTGAGGCTGGACTTGATGATCTCAAAGGTCTCTCCCAGCCTCAACAGTTCTAAGATTCTGTGTCGTGTTTCAGGTGTGCTCTGTGCATTGCTTCCAACTTCGACTGCCGGAGCTGATGGTGCAGATTACATTTTAAACAAACAGCTGTCAGTCACCAGGTGACCTCTGCAAACCCGAGTCTGACTTTTTCACACCTCAATGTTTAATTAAGAGACACTTGAAAACGAACCTGAGCTTTTTTTCCCTGGGCTCTGTAATTCCTGAGCAACAGGATTCTGGGCAGGCTTCCTGAAGCTGCCATGTGGGATGGGGATGGAATCTGATGATGCTTCATGGTTCTAAGACACCTGCAAGAATAAATCACAGCAGAAACTAACAGAAAATCAATACTGCAAGCAAAAACTGTGGACAGCATGCTGCACATCTGAAAATGACAGGGGCAGCTGAAGCCTTGGGAATGAGTTTGACNTGCCAGCACTTAACATGCAAAACTGCCAGGGAAAGGGCCAAGGAGTCTCTAAGAGCTGGGAGGTGCTGGGGCTGGTGCAGCCCAGGAGAAGTGTGAGCTTCTCTGGCAGTCCTGCAGGGGCATCTCTGCTGCAGGGTTAAGGTCATTCTGCTCCCGGGCTCAGCACTGTGGAGTTTGCTGGTTGGGGTCTCTTTGGCTGCTTTGCTTTTTATGGATTGTTTGGGTTTTGTTGTTGTTGTTGTTTGGGGTTTTTTTGCTGGTTGGGTTTGTTTGAATGTTTTTTTTTTTAATTATTTTTTCCCCTGGATGCAATCACCTGTAGCTTGAGATGAGTCATTGGTTTCTGCTTTACCTCTCTCTGAACAAGTACAATTAAAAATGCACTTGTGGTGTTTAATATCTGTGCAGCTTCCCAGGCCTGTGCATTTTTATCTGTTTTCTGATGTGTTTAGCACAATTGAGGGAACTTATTAACATAGCCAGGGTGAGGGAACACATTTACCCTGTGCTGTTGTTTGTTGTAATGCAGAAAACATTATCTTAACCCCCCCAGCTGCATGTCTCATTTCAGTCTTCCAGGCCTGATTATTCTTCAATTTATACTAATGTAATTTAACAGTAATAATACTGAACTCAGCTGGGCTCTGCTGGAATAAAAATGGGCTAGGACAAAAATAACTGCTGCATTTATTTATAAAAACACACAAATTCCTGGCTCTGGAGTGTGCATCGACTTGGAAAAAAGCTCTGGAGCACCACATCAGTGCCCTGCCAGTTGCTGCTGTGTGCAGGCTCTGAAGTGTGGGAGGGTCTGTGGGTGCCAAGTGCCACTGGCTGTGGTAAGTGGGGATTCTGTGGCACCAGAAGAGATGCTTCACTTGGCCCGCCTGCCCCTCGTGCTGCTCTGTGCAGATGTGATGCCGTGGCAATGCCATGGTGATGCCATAGTGATGCTGTGGTGATGCCATAGCGATGCCGTAATGATACTCCGGTGACACTGTGGTGATGATGCTGTAGAGATGCTGTAATGATGCTGTGGTGATGCCATAGTGATGCTGTAGTGATGCTGTAGAGATGCTGTATGATGCTGTAGTGATGCTGTGGTGGTGCCATGGTGACACTGTGGTGATGCTGTAGTGATGCTGCGATGATGCCCTGGTGATGCCATAATGATGCTGTAGTGATGCAGTGGTGATGCTGTGGTGACACTATAGTGATGCCATAGTGACACCGTGGTGATGCTGTAGTGATGCTGTGGTGATGCCATGGTGATGCTGCGGTGATGCCATGGTGATGCTGCGGTGATGCCATGGTGATGCTGTGGTGATGCCATGGTGATGCTGTGGTGATGCCATGGTGATGCTGTGGTGATGCCACAGTTGCTTGTTCTCTACAGCACTGTTGCTGCGCTGGGCTCAGCCTGGCGTTTCCGGGGCAGTGCTGAGGAGCGGTGCCTGGCTGCACTAGTGCCCTCCCTGAGGAAACTGTCCTGCTGCTGCCAGAGAGCAGCACGTCCCCAGGCTTTGTTCCTGCATCTCTTGGGGTCTGCCTGNGTGATGCTGCGGTGATGCCATGGTGATGCTGCGGTGATGCCATGGTGATGCTGCGGTCACGCCATGGTGATGCTGTGGTGATGCCATGGTGATGCTGCGGTCACGCCATGGTGATGCTGTGGTGATGCCATGGTGATGCTGCGGTGATGCCATGGTGATGCTGCGGTGACGCCATGGTGATGCTGTAGTGATGCTGTGGTGATGCCATGGTGATGCTGCGGTGATGCCATGGTGATGCTGCGGTGATGCCATGGTGATGCTGTGGTGATGCCATGGTGATGCTGTGGTGATGCCATGGTGATGCTGTGGTGATGCCACAGTTGCTTGTTCTCTACAGCACTGTTGCTGCGCTGGGCTCAGCCTGGCGTTTCCGGGGCAGTGCTGAGGAGCGGTGCCTGGCTGCACTAGTGCCCTCCCTGAGGAAACTGTCCTGCTGCTGCCAGAGAGCAGCACGTCCCCAGGCTTTGTTCCTGCATCTCTTGGGGTCTGCCTGCCTGCTCCTGGGTGCCAGCAAAGGGCTGCTTCTGTCCCTGCTGCGTCTTCTCTCCCTGTGCTTGCCTTCACTTCCAGCATTGCTGTGTGTGCTCAGGGAACTGAATTACATGTGGGCAATGAAGGCAGGATGGTGCCTGCCCAAAACTGTCTTTTCTGCCTGGTGCTCTTGAGGGGAGAGAGGATCCCTTGCTGTTTTTAATTCCTTTCCTCACCGAGTCTTTCAGGCCTGAACTTGATGCTAGGGACCAGACAACCTAATGGGATGCATGCAGGTGGATGCCTGCACTGAGAAGGGACGACTCTGGAACTGATGTGGCCACCAATGTTTCCTGGGCTCCTGTTGTTAGAACACAAGGCCAAGGCCACTGCTGGTACCAACTTGCAGAAGGAGCTTGGCTTTGTTTGTGGCTGCATGGCAGATGTGCCATAGCTTGACCTTCCTCCTGCTGGTATCCCACAGGCTGTGTGTGAGGCTTCTGCAACGAGGCTTAACCCTCAGGGAGCTGCTGCTTGTGGAGGTGGCTGCACAGTGACTTTCTGAAAGCTCTTGAGCCCATTTTGCTGGGATTCTCACATTGCAGGGCTGGGAGTTGTGCAGGAAGAACATTTGGGGAGTGCCTCATCTGCATTCATTGGTTCAAGCAATAAATAATGTTTGCATTCTCTTGTGGAAGGACATGCACCAAATCGCTTCCTTGCTGCAAACCAGCTCTGAAACCACATCTCAGGGCTTCTCCAGTGCCCTCTTATTCACCAGGGTTAAAAGCTGGCACTCTGCAGTGGCATTGAGAACCATTCCAGCTCAGTTGTCATGGAGACAGCATGGTCTTGGCCATCTGGATTATTATTTTAAAAGCTGAACCACTTCCTTGTGTGCTTCTTCCTCTTTCCTGATCCTGAGCCCCCACCAGGCTCTGGAAGAGCAACACTCTTGGAAGTGAGTTGCCTTTCTGAGTGATTCTTGCCTCTGCAGGAGGCCATCACCCCTGCTTCCCACCCTCAGGAGCTCAGGCTGTGGGATGCTGTGGGTCATATCCCACTCCTGCACCAGCAGGAGCCAAGGGTGCTCAGTGCTTTGCTATTGTAGCTCAACTCCTGTGTTTGCCTAATCCTTCCAGATGCCAGAGGCAGGTTCCACACTCGAGGACTCTCCTACCAGGGCTAGAGGTGGAGGTTTGTTCACACAAACCTAATCCTGTTGGGACATGAGGGGTGTGTTGTGCTCTAGGAGTGTGTCTTTCCCCCCCTGGCTGAGTGTTACCAGCTGAAGAATGGGGGCTGGGCTTTACTCAATGTGATAAGGTGACATTGTTAATGACATCTGTAATTAACTTGTCATTAGCTCTTCTTTGCTACCCTTAGGCAAACTTCATTTAAAGCTGGAAATATCGAGGCTGCTTATGGCTGACAACAAACTGCAGTCTTAGAGGAGACACTGGAGTCATCTCCCAGGGGGAAGCAGTGGAGTCCCCTGCCTTGGGCACTTGGAAGACTCGTTTCAACTACACCACAACTGGGAGAGGTTGGACCAGATGAGCCTTGGGGTCCCTTCCCAACCTGGCACTTTGGGATTCTGTAAAACAAATGATTAGTCCAGAACCATGAGGGATGTTTTCCATCTGTGAAGTGCTGGCAAGTGTGAAAACAGAAAAAGCTAAAAAATGGGGGCACACAAACCCCACCCCCAGAACTTCCTGTGTTGTCCCTGTCCTTGAGAGGCACCGCAGCATCTTCCCTTGTTTATTCATTCCACTCCACTTTGCCCTCTCTGCCATTATGCAGGCTCCAACAAAGAAGGTGACCCCAAGTATTCAAAACAAGTCTGGAGTAATATACTAATAAGAATTCATGTGGTGTTCTGAGAGGGGGGAAAAAAAAAGCAAGAGGCAAAAGCAAAGGGAAGCTGCAATCTTTGTTCAGAGGCCATTAAAATGTACAGATGAGGCTGCGATGCTTTCATTAGCGAGCTGCTCGCTGCAGAGAGGCCTGCCCATTGTCTGATGAATCCCCACAGCATTACTGACTGCTTGTCCTCTCCTAAGGTAGGAGGTGATGATAATCATCATTTAAAAAAAGAAAAAGAGGAGTGCTGTGGTGGCAGAATGCTGGCAGCTGAGGTTGACACGCAGCCTGGCAGCTGCTGTGTGGCAGCCCTGGGCACCGCTGACCCTGATATGTTGAAGGGATCCATAGCTCATGCTCCTGGTAAGGGAGAACCCTGGCTAAGTGCTACAGCAGTTTACAGCAATGGAGTCCTAAAGAGACCTCTTCTAAGGCAACAAAAACTAGAGGTAGAGGTGAGTGTAAGGCCTGGGATCACTGCTCCTGCCTGAAGTCCCTGGTGCAGTAGAGGAGCATTTCGGAGCGGGTGCCTGTGTTCGGCAGATTCCCACAGCTGTAGGGACTAAGGGGCTGATGTTGCTTAGGAACAACCTGCACGTTCAAACCCTGCTTCAAACTCCAGTTCCACAATTCAATTAACAAATGCCAAGCTCTGAAGCTCTAATTTCTGGCCCACTACCTTGTCTACAAGCTGGCTTGGCTCGTGAGTGCGTGGAAACATGCAAGAACAACTTCTCAACCTCCAGGCAGCCTGTAGGCTTATTCCTCTCTTGTCTTCCAGGGGAAGCTTTGCAGCTGCTGTCTGCTCCTCCCTGTGAGGCACCACACGTCCTCTCAGGCCACTGTAAGCAATGGGGAATCTGAATTTGATTCTGTGTCCCTAGAAACTAAGCCTCCTGCCTCTGAAGCCAGCAGCCCTGGGTTTTGTTCTGCACATTACTGAGAGTCGTTGGTGAGGAGCTGCAGTGCATTTGGTGAAGTGCTGTGGAGTGTTGCAGTGGATCAGTGATGGGCTCTGGGGCTGGCTGTAAGTGTGGATGCGCCTTTGGTGTAGCACCTTGAGAGCAGGACTGAGATGCTCTGGGTCATGTCAAGAGTGGTCAGTAGCTCAGCTGCAGGTATTTTAATAAGGTGTGTGAGTCTTCAGGGATCTGCTCCTGCTAATGTGGATCTCAATGGGTTCTGCTGCTGAAGGCAGAGGGGAGTGCCCCAGGTGGTGTGCCAGCCTGGCCCACAGCATCCTCCTCCTCACACAGCCAGTGCCTGATGTTGTTACAGCTCTCACTGAAGTGTCTGCTGAGGGCTGATGGGTCTGTGGTAGGTGTTCATGTTCAGATCTGGTCCATGAGAAGGATCCCTGCACCCATGAGGAGGGGTTTTGGTTTTCACCTGGATGCACAAACACTTCACCAGCTCCTTTCTCTGCTGTGTTCTATGGGAGGGTTTCTGACTACTCAGTAGACATATCAAAGAGAAAGGAAGAAGGGAAATGCAGAAGATAAAGGGCTTGGAATCGGCTCAAAGCAGAACAGTCACTTGTGATAAATGTGAGGGAGTTTGTAATTGATCAGATATTGAAGAATTCCACCCCCCTCAGCTCCCTGGCCTCCCACTGAACACTTTCCAGGCTGAAGCAAGCCCAGATCCTTGCGAGCTGTAGGTAACTAAGATCAATCAGAGCTGGTCTAAAGATCAGCAGGATGGCAAAGCCCTTCCGTGCAGGCATTGCTCTGCAGCCCTGCCCATGCCTTCTGCTGGGCAGTTCCATCTCCGGGCTTGTGGCAGTGATGGTGTGGGGGGCAGCAGCCTCTTTGGCTCTGCCTTAGCTGAAGGAAGTGCAGAGCAGGATTCGATGAGCTCCCTGGCTGAAGGTCAGGAGCTGAAGTTTGAGGCCGGGCAGGCTCTGTGAGCCCATGAATACCAGAGCAGTGTGGAAGGCGAGGGCTGCCCCAGGGGCAGACAGGAGTTTGCTTTGCGGATTGCAGCTTTTTGTGCCTGGGTTTTGCCTTTGTCCGTGGAGGGGATGAGCTCTCTGCTCCTTTTCTCTTCTCCCTTTGTGGCTGTGTTTGTGCCTCCTGCTTACAGCCGGCGCAGGCTTCAGACATCGCACTCAGTGTTTATTGCTGTGATCCATCAAGGCAGCAGCACCACAATTCCACTGATTTTAATATAATTGAAGCCAATTAATTTTAATAACGAAACCCTGAACATTAGCATTAGTTGAAATGAGAAGAAAATTGTTCCCATCTCACGTTTAAATTGCTGCTGCTTTTCATAAATGTGGAGCCAGCTGACTCTGGATCCCTACCTGCGTTTTGGGGGGAGGAAAAAACATTTATTACCTCTGTTTCTTATTGGGGACTCCTGCAGAACTCCGTCAGGGGCTGTGGTTGTCCTGGAGATAAAGCACAGCAAAATGCTGACTGCTGCAGCAGAGGCACAGGGCACACAACATTGCAGCATCCCCTCCTGGCCCGCAGCTGAGCACCCCCAAAGGGTGCAGCACAGATTTACAGCTTCAAGTGGTCTGAATGGGTCGAACTGGGAAGAAAAACCAAAGCTGTGGCTTGTGGAAATAAGTGCATTTCCTGCCAGCTTTTGTGGGTTACTTGTTTTGTTCTTGCATAAAAGCAACCCACTGTTTGCTGCTGGAAGTGTTTGGACCTTTGCTCCAACTTTTCCTAGTGCACTGCTTTGGCCTGAAATGGCTTTCCTAAGGGATGTCGTTTCCCTAATTTTTCCTAATGAAAATTAAAAACCAAAATGCCCTAAATGCTCTCATTTGGGGCTGATCCTTGCTGAGCCTCACAGCAGCCTGATGCTCATGCAGTGAGCAGAGGTCACAACGCTGCTGAGGCTCTGGCCACATGCAAAAGGAATGTGGTTCCCAGCTTGCTGTCTAATCCCACTGGAAATGAGAGCTCTCCATCCTTTTCAGCAGCCTTTGGACTTCATTGCCCCAGTTCTGCAGTGGCAGAGGAGTCCCCTGAGGATTTCAGATCCCTGGAGTATCCTCACTGCACTGCTGATGGGTGAAGGGGTTGGGATTGATTTTGGTCCATGGAAAGCAAAAGCAGGAAGCGTTGTGGCTTCTCTGGCTCTGCCAGCTGGCTTGCCTGTCAGGGGGAAGTGTTTGCAACTTCTTTATATGATACAAGAGAAATATTTTGCCCAGCTCTGCCTCTCCTCTGCTTTTGGTACTTCACTTCCATGCCACGTTCCTGGCTCTGGCCTGGAAGGCAAATCTGTGTCTGCCATAGAAAGCCTCGTGTCTGGCTGCTTGTATTGATCTGGGGAGCTGCAGCAGGGGAGTGTGTTGGCAGAGAAATGCAGAAATGCTTTTGGTGGATGCACTCTGGTTCCATCCTGTCCTGGCCTAAGTGATGCTCCAGATGTTTATAGCTGCAGTGAGGAGCTGCACAGTCCTTTGAGGGTGCTCTGGCAGTTCTAGAGACCCTGCTGAATTTTGTGCTGTGGTTTGAGAGATGCTTTCCTGTGTCTGCCACTCACTAACTGCTCCATATTAACTTCATCTCTCTGCTTACAAAGCTTCCTGCAATGCAAACCAGACTGGCTCTTGGTTTGGACAGATGCTTGGAAATGATGCAGTTTGGTCTCTGCTCAGCTCCACTGCACCAACTTACCTTAGGGTTTGCCTCCTCTGCTTCCCTGCAGTGCAAAGGGTGACAAACCTCCCTGGGTGGTGCTGGGGGAGGTCATGCTGGAGCAGATGGCTCCTGGAGCCCTTGCAGATGAGAACTGCTAGCACTGCATTGGCATGGAAAGGTAATGGTTGCTGTGCATAGGTGCAGGAGGGGAGCAGGCTGGCAGCATTTGAGATAGTGAATGCTGTTAACTTTCCTTGTGGTTATGAAAATTAAACTTTAATTATGAGGCATTTGTTTTGGAGTTAATTTCTTTCTCTTTGCTTTGCCTTTGTGCTCAGGTTGAGAGCTGGGAAGTGAGATTACGTAAATTGTTTAATTTAATTAGCAGTCTCCTGGTAAATGTTCTGCAGAGGAGCAGTGACTGACCTGTGCCCTGACATTATTGAACTATAAAGCAAATACTCACCAGAAGAAAGTGGAGAGCAGCAAACTTTTGGTGGGGGCTGAGAATCCAACTCTCCTCTCAGATGATTGTGTCTGTGCAAGTCCTTCTGCTAAGAGGACCCTGAGAAGCTGTTCCTTGAGGAGGTGCAAACAGTTTATTGCCAGCTCCAAGCTCCTGGCTGAGCTGATAGGGTCTGGTTAACCCTTTCCCCCTCCCCCAGTCCTTCCCATCCTAATCCTTTGCACGGCAGCTCTGCACCTCTGAGCTCCTGAGCTGGCCAGAGAGTGGTTTGTGTCCTGCTACTGCAGCCAAGGCTGGGAGCAGCTGACTGGAAGGAGGACTTTGTGAGTGGGGCTTTGCCACTGAGCACTTGCTGCTGGCTCTGTGTCCTCTGTTGGAGGGAGGATTTGGGTATAAAACCCTGCTTCAGCTTTTTACACACCAAATATCTTGAGCAAAAGTGTTTCAAAGTGAAATGGGCTCTGTTTGCCCTGACAGGCTGGGAGTGGGACTGCAGAGCTGGACTGGGACCTCCTCCTGGGGCCTAACTTGATGTCAGACTCGGTTATTCCAAAGGGAGGGAAGGAAAGCAGCTCTTGGGACTCTCTGGGAGCTATTTAGGATGCAGGCAGGTTCTGTGGCTCGTGGTGCTGGCTGAGGCTGCTGTGTGGTGCTGTCGATGCCTCAGCAATCCTTTCTCTCTTGCCAAACACCCACTCTGCATCTGGGAGCTGAGAGAAATCAATACCAAGATGGAAGCTTTAATGTGGATCAAAGTGGAATTACAATTACCTGAGGTAATTTACCTGTAGAGATCAGTTGCTAATAATTAATTTCTGTAATTTTATGAGGAGTTATTAGCAGCTCGTGAAGGGGATGTGCACTTGCAAAGCTCAGTTAGAGTTCTCTGTGTCAGGGTAAGGCTCTCTGGAAAAGTTTCTGATGCTGACACTTCTCTAGGAGAGCCAAGCCAGCTGCCACATGGGTGAGGACAGAAACCTGGGACAATTCACTGCCCTGAAGAGATTAGACTCTAATGGGGCTTCACCCACACTGAAAGCTGAATGTTAAGGAGCAAAAAGTGCGCTTCATGGGCTGGGGTTCTCCCACCCAGGCTCGTTTTGCATCTCTGAGGGTTGGTTGGCATTTGGGATTTGGTGGGGTTGGTCTGTGTGTGTCTGAGGGTCTCCAGACCTCAGCACTACCCCCTCCAAGGCTCTTGCCCTGCTGCAGATGGCAGTGCTCATGGGCAGATGAGGCAGAGTTGTGCATCTCTTGAGGCCTGCAATGAGAGTAGGAAGCAGAGAGGCACCGCTGGGCAATCTCTCAGCAGCACTTCTGCAACTCCCATCCCATTATTTTAAAGAAACCAAAGCACTTTGAAACCTTCAGCTCTGACACTTTCCAGATCTTGGGTCCCAGCTTCCTACAGAGAGATCTCAGTTCCCCCCTCTCCAAAAGTCTGCTTTCTGAAGATGCTGCCTGTCAGTGATTCACATCAGCCTCATTGCATCATCAAAAAGCAAAATGTGCATTTGAGCTTGAAAGCAGCATCCAGGCACTGATCAGAGAGGGGGAAGCAGCTTCTGAGCAGCCTTGCCAAGGAGGGGCAAGGAGGCTCCTCAGCATTATCACCAGGTGCCAGCTTCATCCTGCTCTGAATTCCTCAAAGCAGCATGGCTGTTGCTTCATTAAAAGGAAGTTTCTGCTTTTAAAGTAAGAGATTGTTAATTAAAGGGAGTTTGCTGCCAGATATTGATAATATTTGAAGTGCAAAGTCAGGACTTGTCAAACAGCTTAGTGTGCTCTTTCTGGATGCTGAAGTTCTTCCACCAAGCTGGACAGGCCAAGACAGTGCCTGTGTCCTGCAGGTGTCCTGGGCTTGGAGCTCAGCTGGAGGGGGTGTTGAAGAGAAGCCATTAAATCCACTGAGTCCAGAGGGCTGGAGAGTGAAGATTCCAGCTGGATCCGTGGCAGGAAATCAGCAGTGTCACATCAGTGCTTCTCTGGGTGGGCAGTGCAAGTGCTGTCACCCACCTACAGGAGCTCCTAGGCCAGCTGCACACAACTGGCACCTGCAGCTGGTGTGGGGAGGTTTGGTGAGTTGGTTTTCTGAGTGGCAAGCATTGGGGTCAGCAGGTGGACAGGCCTGGCATGGGGTGGGGCTGTTTTGAAGCTGCCTGTACACATCCAGCCCCAAAGCTGAAGCTGCACAGACAGCACTGACTGATCTCTGAAGCTCCAAAGACGGAAGGATCCTGCTTGTGTGGCACTGGCCTGGCACTAGCCCAGGGCTGAGCTGGGCTCTTGCAGCTGGGTTAGACAGGCAGAGCTCCCCAGAAGCAAGCAGCTAATGGTCATCATCTACAGCCAGGAGTCTTAGGACTTCAGGGAAAAAAACAGGGCAGGAGAGGGGGGAGTGTGTCTGAGGGCAGGAGCTGGCAGTTATCTGGGCAAGCTTTGGTTTCCTATTGCTTACCCAATTAATCCCTGTGACTCCTTGGCTCCTCTGGCATGCCTGGCAGGTGGGCATAATGCACTGAACAGCCTGTGAGCAGAGCCAGCTCCTGGTGCTACCAGTGTACAACAGCTCCCAGCAGAGCAGGCACCTGGAGACAATATCAGCTCCTCTACAGGATGCAGTGGCACAGCCTCAGACACCACACTTCTGGAGCAGGCTGCACAGCAACTGAATGAGAGCCCTTAAACAAACCAGGCAGAAAATACAAATTAGCTGAGAAGGTACAAACATATCTGAAAAATCCATTTCGACCCTGCAGGGCCCTGGCCAGCAGCACCACACTCTGCGGCTTTGCAGACCAGAAATGTCTGTTCCGGTGGCAGCACTGAAGAGCAGACCCTGCCTGGAGCTGCTCCTTCTGCCGCAGCTCGGCGAGGCACAAGGGCAGTGCTCAGGGCTGGGCAGTGCCGGTGGGGAGCAGTCGGTGACCGCCTCGGAGCTTTATGTATGGCATTCCCGACCTGCAGTTTCAGTTCTGCAAGAGGAGGTCCTGCTCCGGGCGGCAGGGCTGCGGTGGGGCCAGGCTCTGCTCCTCGGCCGTGAGTGCAGAGTGGTGCTGAGCAGGCAGCAGCATCCTCCCCGCCGGCGCTGGCACCGCTCTACCTGCAGCCCTCCCGCTTGGCTCTTTGAAGGCATTTAGATTTATATAATCGCTTTATGCCAACCGAACAAACAAACAAATCTTTAAACAGCCTTCGTGGTTCCCTGCTGCCAACCTGGAAGGAGCCCAGGATCGATCCGCAGCGTTTCCTCGGGGCCCTGCTGTGCCTTCGATGGAGGCTGAAGTGTGAGCTCCCCGGGGGGACAAGCGGAGGAAGGCGGCAGGAGAATCCCTTTGCTCTCCCAGCAGCCTGCTCTCTGCCCTTGCACCTTGCTCGGTTTGTGGTGCCCCCTCCCTCGTCCCACTCCTTCAGGGGGATGTTCACATCTCCTCTGCCCCCAGCAGGTCGTTTTCTGTTCCTCTAAAGGAACGAGGGAGCTGTGCTTCAACCTTCCCAGCAGCCCGGGGCGAACGCAGGGGCCGGAGCTGGGCGATCCCCAAGGTCCCTTCCAGCCCCAACCGTTCTGGACATGCAAATCACATTTACCAACTCATCCTAACTCACCGTATCAAGTATTCCAGATTGGTTTTTTCCCCCCATTTTTAGTGGCCTGCTAAATGTTTTCGTGGTGTTGGGTGAATTCCCAAGAGACAGGCACTGACCCCGTTCAGCCATGCCTGCTTTTAGTCACTCTGCCTGGCTCCTTCCATCTCAGCCCCCTCTCTCCTCCTCTCCACCACCGCATCATTCACTGCGGAGAAACAGGCACGAACCCGAGGTGCTCCCAGCCTGCTTCTCCTCTGCCAGTCGGTAAGTTCACATCTGGAAGTTCTCAGTCCAGGCTGAAACGCCTGCCTAGGGCTGCAGGGCTGCCCGAGCAGAGCCTGCGTCCTGCTTGCAGCCTGCTTGTGGAGCATGGTGCAAAGCATCCCAGCTGGGACAGCTCTCAGCCGAGAGGGGCAGGCAGTGCCCCGAAGCTGGGCAGTCTGCTCTGGTCAGTGCCAGTGTGAGCTCTGCTGGAGGGCAGGTGAGCAGTGCAGCTGCTGGCTGCAAAGGCTGGCACTGGAGCTGGGGCCGGTGCAGCTCTCAGCACCCATAGCACAGCCCAGCACCTAGACTGAGCTCTGAGCAGAGCTTCCTCAGAGCAAGGAGCATCTGGCAGGGTTGGGAGAGAGGCTTCCTGTGGGGAGAGAGGATCTGGGCAGGGTTAGGATTGATAGGGTTTGACTGGGTAGTTAGAATGAAGATGAGATGGTGGTGATGATGGTGGTGATGATGATGATAATGATGATATTATTGGTTATTAATTAATTATATTTTTAAAAAGTAATTTATTTATCAACAGTCTGTCTAGGGCAGTGGTGGAGTAACCACCCCTGGAGGTGTCCAAGGGAGCAGCTGTGTCCCTTCAGGACATGCTGGGCACCAAGGTGCTGGGCAGAAGGTTGGGCTTGCTGATCTTAGAGAGCTTTCCCAGCCTCGGTGGTTCTGTGACTCTGTGATGGTTATTTTTTTCTGCCAGGTAACTGTGCTCCAGGGACTTCTGCTTTTGTCATTTGGCCAAGGGCCTGTTCTTCCCACGCACTAATTAACCCCTGAACAGCCTCGTTGGTATTCAGACAAGGAGTCCTTCCTCGGGGAATGGCTCTGCTGTTGTTTATGCACAAACAGGCAGAGCATCCTGAGCCTTGCCTGGGAGGGAGGTGTTTTGTTTCCCGAGGCCTGGGGTGCCCACAGCTGTACTTGACTGCAGCAGAAATTCTCTGTGTTCCCTCCTGCTGCCATGCAGCCTCTTTGTTCTGCTGCTGGAGCAGCGACAGCCTCTGCTCAGCACCGGATCAGGCTGTGCCATCAGCTGCTGTTGGAACAGAGGCTGCAGGGGCTGCAGAGATGTCTGCAAAAAAGGGGATGGAATTCTGAAGAGCTGGGTTGGGTTGAAACCTTCCCTCGAGGTTCTAAAATCTGAAGCTTTGTTTCTTTTCCTGTCAGCATTTCTAGGAGGACTTCTCTCACAGTGGAGTGTTGGCAGAGCTGGAGTAAGGAAAGTGCTGCTGTTGTGCTGTCACTGTCATAGAGTGTGAGAATAGCTTGGAAGGGACCCTAGAGCTCACCCAGTGCCAACCCCCTGCCATGGGCAGGGGCACCTCCCACCAGCACAGGCTGCTCGAGGCCTCATCCGGCCTGGCCTTGGAGACCTCCAGGGAGGGCACATCCACAGCCTCCCTGGCCAGCCTGTGCCAGTGTCTCCCCACCCTCACTGCAAAGAATTTCTTCCTCATCTCTGCTCTCAATCTGCCCTCCTCAAGCTCCAACCCACTCCCTCTCATCCTGTCACTCCCAGCCCTTGTCAAAAGTCCTTCCCCAGCTTTCCTGGAACCCCTTCAGGTACTGGAAGGCTGCTCTGAGGTCTCCGTAGAACCTTCTTCAGGCTGAGCAACCTCAGCTCTTGCAGTGTGAAACTGAGCAGGAAGCTCACTGCCTGCTGCATGGAGCAGAGCTGCAGGGGTTGGGGAGTGGACAGGTCTGTTCTGGCAATTTCTGCTCCCTCTTCTTACTTGTTATTGTTTAAGAATTTAAGAGCAGGCAGGGAAAAATCCCCAAACCACCACCAATAAGTCAGGCCTGATGCCAGATTTCAGAAAGAGAACTTTAGACATCTGAAGAAGTGTTTTGATTTTTCATCTGTCCCAGACATTCTTTCAGAAGGGTCCAAGCAAGCTGCTGGAGGGGCGGGGGATGCTGTCCTCAGCTGGCCCCAGCTGTCCTCAGCTGTCCTCAGCTGTTCCCCGGTGCATCCACTGTGGCATTTCCACATCTGCCAGTCTGGGCTCTGTCTGGGCAACACATCCCAAGAAATCCCTTCTTGGGCAGCACCCTGGAACCTTGCTGCCCTCCCAGCCCTCCAGGTGCCCTTCTCTGGGAGCCGATGGGTGGCACCAGAGCTGTTCTCAGAGGGGTGCAGGAGGTTGCTGTTTGTGTCACACCTTAAACAGGTGAGGGTGAGAGGGCCAAGTCCATGTCTGTTTCAGGCTGTCCTTTGGTTTATCTGTGAGACCCATGCAGATGTTTCAGCCTCTTATCTTTGAGCAGTTCTGCCTTTGAACATCCACTGGATTGTCCTGCTCAGTGTTTTCCTAAAGCACAAATTCCTGCTCCTTCCCAGTGAATTGTGCTGGCAGCAACCCTGGGCTCTGCTCAGGCTGGAGCAGGAGACTGTTTTGTGTTTCTGTCCTTCCTTCAACTCTTAAAACCTGTCAATTCCAGGCTGGAGGCAGAGCAGAGGCTGAGGCCCGTGCTAAGGAGACAGAGGAGCTCTGACCCATGTCTGTAAATGTTTAAAGGGTGGGGGGCAAGAAGCAGTGGCCAGGCTCCTGCAGTGGTGTCCTGTGGTAGGACAAGGGCAAAGGACACAAACTGGAACCCAGGAGGCTCCACCTCAACGTGAGGGAAATCTTTGGTGTGAGGATGCTGCAGCCCTGGAGCAGGCTGCCCAGAGAGGTTGTGGAGTCTCCTCTGGAGCCCTTCAAGACCCATCTGGATGGGCTGCTGTGTGGCCTGCCCTGGGTGCCCCTGCTCTGGCAGGGGAGTTGGAGTCGATGATCTTCAGAGGTCCTTTCCTCCCTCCCATGCTGTGATTCTGCCCCAGACACCAGGGCTGGCTGTTGGCAAGGTTTGTGTGGCAGGGAAGGTCAACAAGGCAGGTTGTTGTGCCAGTGCCCAGATGTGACACACTTGACCCCCTGCCATGTGTGCTCCTTGATGGGTGTGTTGCAATTAGTCTTAAATAGTAAACCCCAATAATGTTATAAAGCCCTTCACATTGCCTACAAATAGTAATTACTGCTGCTAAAATAATTAGTGGCATTTAGCTGAACTTTAATGGTGTTCTCAGTCGAAGACTTGGTCTCCACCAATCTTTTCTGTGGTGAATTTAATGGCTCCTCGATGGTAATCTGTGAAGCCAATGAATTAAACATTTCAGCAGAGGCCTGGGAGGCTGAGTGACAATTGCAGAGCAATCCGAGTGGTCTCTTAATTGCCTGCTGGTTACATTAGGCTGAGTGGCAAAGTGGATGGGATTCAAAAGAAGGAGCTGAAAATCCTCTTCCCACTCCAAGATGGCATCTCAATTGGAGTTTGAAAGGCTTGCTAATTTCAATAATTATCTGTGTTAAAGTTTGCTGCCTGTCATCTGGGGAAAAAAAAAAATCAAAGTAATGAACTTAATAGCAGAGAGCATATTTGAAAACATCTTTGTTGGAGCTGGCTGCCAGTGCTGCCAACAGGTTTTGCTCACAAAGGGTAATTTCATCAAATAAAAATGTTTTCAGAAAGCAGCTTGATTTTTTTGTTTAGCAGAATCAAGTCCAGATAATACCTTGGGAATTGGTTTGTTTGGGTTTGGTTGGATTTGGTTTTTTTTTTTTTGTTTCATTTGATGCATTTTGACATTAACCAAGGAATTGTTCAGGTGGCTTCTTAATGCTGGGTCAGGCTTTTCGTGCTCAGTTTGGTACTTCAGCAAGGCCTGGGTGACCTGTGGAATGCACCTTTCATTTTATGGATGGATCTCATCTTATCCTGCAGAGGAGTTCCAGGTTTCAGTCTGCTCTTTGGTGAAGTGACCAGGCTGGCATTGGAGCTCTGGCAGTGCCCAGATGTGGTACCTGATTGCTGAGCACCTTGGCTGAAACCCAAGCAAACCTCAGCACATAGAATGGCTCAGGCTGGAAGGGAGCTCAGAGCTCTGCCCCAAGCTCCCCTCCTTGCCCAGGGGACACCTCTCAGCCAGACTCAGCTGCTTTGGTCTCACCCAGCCTGGCCAGTCAGGAGGCAGCCACAGCCTCCCTGGGCAGCCTGTGCCAGGCTCTCGCCACCCTCACACTGCACAACTTCTGCCTCAGCTCCAGTCTAACCCTGCTCTGCCTCAGCTCCAAACCATTGCCCCTTGGCCTGGCTCAGAACCCGTCAGCAAAAGTCTCTCTGCAGCCTTCCTGCAGGCTCCCTTCAGGCACTGGCAGCAGCTCTGAGGTGCCCCTGGAGCCTTCTCCTCTGCAGGCTGCACCCTCCCCAGCTCCCTCAGCCTGTGCCCACAGCAGAGCTGCTCCAGCCCTGGCAGCATCTTTGTGGCCTCCTCTGGCCTCACTCCAGCAGCTCTGTGTCCTCCTTCTGCTGGGGACAGCATCACTGGAGGCAGGATTGGAGGTGAGGGCTGAGCAGAGCAGAGCCAAGGGGCACAATCCCCTCTCCTGCCCTGCTGCCCACGCTGCTCTGGCTGCAGCCTGCACACAGCTGCCTGCTGGGCTGCAGGAGGGCATCTGGCTCCAAGGGCACTGCCATGGACAAGGCTGCCTCCCACTAGAGCACGTGCCCAGGACTATTGCTTAGCAGTGATTTTCGATGTGTGTTGCTTGGCTGGTTGGGTTTTTGTTGTTTGTTCTAATAGGGTAAGTGGAAGAGATTGAATTTCATTAACTTTATTTAAAGAAGGGGGAAAAAAAGTCTTGTTGTTTTTCCTACCTGCTACAGCAAATTGGGTTATTAGCAAAAACCCAATAAATACGAAGAAGCAAAGAAGTGAAAGCAAATATTTGCCGTGTTCTGGGGAGAAAAACGTTAATTATGGAAGTGAAATTATTCAGCCCAGGAGCCTGGCTGAAGTGTGGTGTTTGTGCAGTCCTGATAGAGCTCCTGATGGCGATTGCGTTCTGCAGCACAGGGGATAAAGAGAAGCACCAAAGGCTTTGTTGGATTGTGTAAAACATTACAAAGGCAGAAATCATTAAGAGCTGCAGTAAGATAAAGCTGCTGTGAGCGCCGGGGCAGGAGCAGCCTTCATTGTTCTGCAGAATGACTTTGCTCGGAGATGGCTTCGGGAGTCGATCCGGGCTGCTCCGGAGTGCTCGGCCGATGCCGCTGATGAGCAGGGAATGGAAGCAATTAAAGCTCTGAGTACCTGCAGGAGTCCTGAGGAGGTTGTGCTGTGGTTGCAGGGCGGCTGCAGCCCACCGCAGGTTGTCCCAGCTCTGACTTCCAGAGCTTGGGCATTCCCTTTGCCTTTCTCCACCAGGCTTTACTGTGAGGGGTCAGAGCCCTGGGGCAGGCTGCCCAGAGAGGTTGTGGAGTCTCCTTCTCCAGAGACTTTCAAGACCCATCTGTGTGACCTGCCCTGGGGGACCCTGCTTTGGCAGGGGGCGAGGCTCAATGGTCCCCAGGGCTCCTTCCCATCTCTGCCATTCTGTGATTCTCTAATGCTGCTGCTGTTTTTTGAGGAGCCCCTTTCCCCTGGACATCCACACCTCCAAAGCTTCCTCCACAAGTGATCACAGCACCCTGGAACGATCATGATGTGCTTTAACTTGCTCTTTGTTTAGAGCCATGGGATGGCTTAGGTTGGAAGGGGCTTCCCTTCCCTTCCCTGGCTCCATTCTGTCACTTCATACACATCCCCATCACTTTTCAGATTGTTTTGGGTCTGTGGAGCTTGTTCCTGGTGGGACTTGTGTGGAGTTTTGGGCTCCTCCAGCCTTTGCAGAGCAAAGCCAGCACGGGAACAAAGCTGCTTTGTTGTGAACTTCAGTTGGGCAGCTCTGAAGGATGAGGCCTGTGAAGGGAAAAGAGCATTTGAACAGCAGAGGAGAACCTGGCACTGAGACCATGACTATGTTGTGACAATCAGAAATGTCATTGGCAATCCTTTGTAGGGGCTTGAAACCAATTTCCCTTCCATTTATTCTCTTAGCCTCTTTTGCTGCCTCATCGCTGCAGCATCAAACACAGAACAAAGTCAATCAGCAAGGGGTTTGCCTTTTTCATGAATGAAAATGGAATGAGGAATCTGAGTGACTTTCCCCTCTCCTAATTGTGCTAATTGGGATCTAAAACACATTAAAGCCAAGCTCTGACATTGAGAGTTCCAGCTGGATTGTGCTGCTTCTCCCAGAGGGGCTCTCCCTTCCCAGCTCTTTCTGCTCCTCCTGCAGAGACCAGTCCAGGTTCCACCCGCAGGCAGCCTCTGGGGGCTCTGCTGGAGACCTCTTCTAACTCTTCTGGATTGCTCTCCTCAAAGGTGTCCCTGCTCACTGGGTGGGGAGGGCTGCACCAGAGGGCCTTTAAAGGTCTCTTCCAACCCAGAGCATTCTGTGAACCTAAGGGGAGCCTTTTGCCTCCCCCCCTCTAAATGGCTCCAGCCTGGGCAGACATGGGAGGGAATTTCTCTGGGTCTGTCTGTCAGAAAACCAAGATGGCCCTGGTGGGCTGACCAAATCATCAGCACTTCAGCTGATTCCTTTGGAGCTTGAGTGGCTTGCAGCATGCTTTGGTTTGGTGCTGGCCAGAGGAATTCAGACCTAACCTCCTAGGGGCTTGCTGTGGTAAGATGGGGGAGAAGGGATTGGAGCTTGAGTAGGGCAGGTTTGGACTGGAGATGAGGAAGAAATTCTTTGCAGTGAGGGGGGTGAGACACTGGCACAGGGTGCCCAGGGGGGTTGTGGATGCCCCCTCCCTGGAGGGGTTTAAGGCCAGGTTGGATGAGGCCTTGAGTGACCTTTGCTAGTGGGAGGTGTCCCTGCCTGTGGCAGGGGTTGGCACTGGGTGAGCTTTAAGGTCCCTTCCAGCCCAAACCATTCTATGTACCTATGAACCTGGTGCCCCAAGGCATCCAGACTGTGCTTACTGCATTGTGAAGAGGCTCCGCACTGCTGCAGTGAAGGGGGTGCAGCCTCACTGAGAGGGCCTGGTGATGCCCCCCCTAAGTGAGCAGTGGGTGGCACTGATCTGCTGGATGAGCTGTGTGGGGTGGCACAGGCTGCAGTCGTGCAGGAGAGTGAGCAGGCTCAGCACACTGCTGCTGACCACTGTGGGGAGAGCTACAGAGGCAGCTGCTGCCCAGCTTGGTGCAGCCTGCCCAGCCCCTGGGGTGATGCTCATGCCTGTCTCTGCTCTGCCCACCCATGTGCCTGCAGGTGGCCATGCAGCCTCTGAGCTGACTGCAGCCTTTGGAACTGGGACACCTCTGGTGCAGCAGCAGCATGAGCAGAGCTGCCCTGTGGCAGCTGCAGCCTGGCACAAGCACCTCAGGTAACAGCAGGTGGCAAACTTCCTTTCATACACTGAGTCTTGTAATAGCTTTCTGTGGCTTTAATTACTTGGGCACCAGGAGGGCTTTGGTATAAATATTAATGTCAGGAATGAAACATGAAACCTTTTCATCTCCCTGGTGTCTCCAAAGTCACTTGGAGTCCCTTCTGGGACAGTGATTGATGGGATGTCTTGTTCAGAACCAGGCTGGCAAGAGGCACTGCAGTGCAGGACCAGGAGCACTCAGCCCTCGCTGTGTGATGGCAGGAGTCAGGCACCCCAGAAAGGGCCAAAGCCCTGTCTGGCACCAGCAGCTGCACAATGGCACATGTGGGCATTAGGAAACTTCACAGGTTGGCAAGTTTGTCCTTTGCTGGTTCCTCATCCTGCCTCAGAATCCACTTCCCTCTCCATAAAAATGTGCCACACGTTGCAGAGCTTTTGCTGGGTAACCAAAACCATTTCCTGATGAGAAACTTTGACCTTCTCCAGTTCCTGAGGAAGAAGGAGGAGATCCTGGTGTGAACCAGATCCTTGACAGCCTCCAGGAGAACCAGTGGCAGCTGCTGCTGCTCATCTGGCACAGGGTACCCAGCTGCTCTCAGAGCTCAGCTCCTGCAGGCTGCTGACCACTGCTGCAGACCTTCCTGAAGCTCCCAAAGCCTCTGGGGTGTGCTTGGCACTAACCTTGGGAAAAGTGATTTATAGGATCACAGAATCAGTAAGGGCTGGAAGGGGCCACAAGGAGCATCCAGCTCCAACCCCCTGCCATGCCCAGGGACACCTCACACCAGCTCAGGCTGCCCACAGCCTCACCAAGCCTGGCCTTAAACAGCCCCAGGGATGAGGCTTCCACCACCTCCCTGGGCAACCCCTGCCAGGCTCTCACCACCCTCATGCTGAGGAACTTCTTCCTAACATCCAGGCTGAGTCTCCCCATTTCCAGCTCTGTTCCATGACTGCCTCTCTCCTGCCTGCTGGAGCCTGCAGGACTCACCTGGGGCAGCAGTGACAGCAGCAGTGGGAACACAGCAGGTTGGTCCTCTCCCAAGCAGCTAAGGATCAAAGCTGCAGTTCCTGAAGGTCTCTGCTGAGAACTCTTAGGAGCCTGTCCCTGGAGAGGCTGAGTGCTGCTGTTGGAGACACCCTCAGTGGTCAGCATTAAAGCTCCTGGTCCTGGGCTGCACCCTTGAAGTGGGTGACCTGTGCTAGTGGGAGGTGTCCCTGCCTATGGCAGGGGGTTGGAACTGGCTGAGCTTTGAGGTCCCTTCCAACTTTCCCATTCTATGGTTCTGTGTTCCCAGAGCACTGGAGACAATTTCTCTGCTGCATCCTCTTGCAGTGGAGCTTGGTCTTACCCAGTGGCTGGAGATCTTACGGAGTGGAATTCCATGGGATTTGGAGGGGAGGCTCTCTGTGGGCAGCCAGCTCCTCCATCCCCTTCCCCACTGATGAGCTCTGCCTGCCAATATTTCTTTTTCTAAGGCAATATGAGGGAGAAATTTCATTCCACCAGCACCTGGCTCCCAAAGCCCAAACCTGCCACGATCCACTCATCCAGATTTGGCCAGGAAGGGGACAGGCTGCACACAGAGGTTGTTCCACTGTCCAACAAAAGGATAATTATATTTTCACACACTCCTGCACATCTTTTATGAAGTCATCTGTGAGTTTACTCCAGGTTTAGATCCTGGTGTGCCTATCTGCATCTGTATGTGGCTGGCCCTGAGTGCCTGCAGTTTTTAAACAGATTTCTCTCCCATGCTAATGCAAAACCTGGAAAACAAAATCAATTCGTTGGAGTTTGAAGCAGCATTGCTGGGAAGAATTATCAGCAGTGGCTTTCATGTACTGGGGAGCCAAGTGCAGTGTCCTCAATCAGTCACAGCAGAAAGCCTTGAGGAGGCTGAGGGAGGTTTTACCTCACGTTAACTATTTTTTCAGTGAAAATCAAACTGAGGAGCAGACACTCAATAGAGCTCATAAACTTTATGGGCTGGGTCAGGGGGCCTTGACCTTGGCCAGCAATTTCACATCCCACATGGAGCTGTGCTCAGCAACTTCAGCTGCTCAGGCTAGGAAGGCAGCAGGGAATTCCTGGGTCACAGAGTGACAGAGGGGTAGGGGTTGGAAAGGACTTCAAAGATCACCCAGTCCAGCCCCCTGCCAGAGCAGGAGCACCCAGGGCAGGCCACACAGGAGCACATCCAGGTGGGCTTGGAAAGTCTCCAGAGAAAGAGACTCCACAGCCTCTCTGGGCAGCCTGCTCCAGGGCTCTGGCACCCTCACAGTGACAAAGTTTTGCCTCCTGTACCTGTGGCACCTCCTCTGCTGCAGCTGGCACTCAGTGCCCCTTGTGCTGTCATTGGACATCCCTGGGCAGAGCCTGGCTCCAGCCCTGCACATCTTTAGCACAGCACTGAGGGCAGCCCTCAGGCTCCTCTGCTGCCAGCTCCCAGCCCCAGCTCCTTCAGCCTGACCTCACAGGAGATGTTCACTGCCTGCAGCAGCTTGGGGGCTCTGCCCTGGACTCTTTCAAACAGTTCCCTGAGGTCCTCCTTGAACTGAGGGGCCCAGAACTAGGCACAATATTCCAGCTGTGACTTCACCAGGGCAGAGCAGAGGAGCAGGAGAACCTCTCTGACCTAATCATCACAGCCCTTCTAATGCAGCCCAGGATGGCATTGGCCACCCTGGCCACAGGGGCACATTGGTGCCTCACTGGCATCCTTCTGTCCATCAGGACTCTCTTTCCCCCAGCACTGCTCTCCAACAGAGCAGCCCCCAGGCTGGGCTGGTCTCTGGAGCTGTTCTGCTTTTTTCTGTATCCAGGAGGAGGTGCAAGAGGTGGAGATGTGCAAGTGTCTGTTTGCAGCAGTTATGCAATGTGCTTTTAAAGGGGAAAAAAGATCTATTTTGTGTTTCTTTTTGTTGTGGATTGGCCACAAAGATAATCTTCCTTGTGTAGTATTTGCTTATATAACTGTGGTCCTTTATCAAGCAGAAATAGGGCAGGATTCTTTTCCTCCTTCATCCCTGGCCCTCAGATGAGCTTTTCCATATCCTTTAAGAGCCTGTCACAGGTTTCCACCAAGGGTGCTGCAATAAAGGCTGAGTGTTTATAGCCAGTAACACTCGAGTTTGTCCTTCATCTTTATGGGGGAGAGAACATCTTCACCTAATGCCCTCATTTGCCTTCCTCTGAGGAGGAGAGTGCATTTTTCCCCCTTTCACAGTGGTAATGGCCCAGCCAGGGGAATGCCTTTTAGCACCGAGGGATGTCAACATCACAGAGCATTTGCTAATTTCATCAAGATTAATATAATCCTCGGCACTGGCTCCTAAATCACTGGTGACAGCTCATGGCAAAAAGGGAAATATCACAGGGCCCAGTGACACTTGCTGCAGCTCTGCCTTCAGCAGTAACACTCCTGATGTATTTATCTTAATTAGCAGCAGCAGGAGAAAAGGAAAGAAATAGAGACAGGAGAAACTCAACTGGGTCTGGGCAAGATCATAATGATGAGTGCTCAGTGCACACTGCAGCTGAGGGAGGAGAAGAAACACAGCTGGCTCTGGTGCAAGGCAAGAGGGGTGGGGGAGTTTAATGCAACACTTTGCCCCTCTGCCCCTGCCTTGGCCTCAGCTCTGAGCTCTGTCACTAACTCCTCCAGCAGCACCCAGCCTGCTTCCGAGCAGGGGGAGAAGCAGGCAGCACCCAAGTGCTGGAGGCTGAATCAGCCTGGCTGGTTGAGCCTGACATGCCTCTAAAAATCAAAGTGAAATGGGTGGAGTGCAGTAGACAATGTCCTCCTGTGGAGCAGTTGGTGCTCCCGTTGTTGAACTGGCTCTGCCTCCAGCAAATACTGGAGCAGAGTGCTCAGCAGCTCAGCTGCCTCTGCATCCTCGCTCCTAGCACTGAGGTGTCAGGTGAGGCAGACTCCAATATTCCTGGTTTGCTGCTAATGAGCCTGCTTTGTAATCCTGCAGGGCCTCACTGATAGTGTAGCAGCATTTCTAACTGGGAATGATTGCCACTAAGATGAGGAATCTCCCTGCCTCCAGGTTTCCTTGCTTTGCTCTTCAAACCCAGCCCGAGTTTGTTGATAAATACCTCAGCGCTGCAGGGGGAGGGTTGGGTTGGGTTTGGTTTTCCCTTTGTTTGGGGTTTTGGTTGCTTGCTTGGTTGGATTTGTGGTGGTGTTTGGGGATTTCTGTGGTCTGTTTGGGGTTTTTTGTTGTTTTTGGTGTTGTTTGTTTGTTTGTTTGGTTTTTTTTTTTCTGTTAAAGAAATAGACCAGCAGAGGAAATGTTGGGAGGAGTGCAAGGTGCTGCAAAGCAGGGAGAGGAAGCAGCCAAGGGCTGGGAGAGCAGCTATGGGGGAGAGGTTCTGCACTAAATTACTGGGGAAAAAAAGTGTGGTTTGAGCCTTTATAGAGACAAGAGTGGACAATATCCAATAACTCAAGGCACATAAGATAAAATGGTTGTGAGAGCAGCTAGGAAAGGACTCCACTCTAATAATGGCCTTCTAAAACCCTCTTTCTTCTGCAGGCCTTTGAATTGCTGCTCCTGACAAATGCCTGAGCCAGAGCAGTGCCAATGCTTTGTGTGGGCACTGATGGGCATTGGCTGTGGAGCTTCGTGCACCAAGAGCATATTTCTGTGTCCCAGGAAGCTGGCATGGATCACACATGGATATTTATGTGCCTGGAGCAGGAAAACAACCTGGGCTCGGTGGAAACACTGTGAGGCAGCTGGAGGCCAGCTCAGGCTGCAGCAGTGCTGCTCATACCAATCTTTCTGGTCCCTGCCTAAGTGGATTCCTGTGGGAGGTGAGCAATATTAAACTCATCCTTTCTGGCTGCTGTCAGCTGGATCAGGTGTGCTGCCCTTATTGACAAGCATCTAATAAGCTCAGATCTTCTCACTTTCATCTTGTGCAGATGCTGGGCTTAGACTGAAGGCCATGTGGCCTTGCAGATGGATCTCCCCTTCTGGTGGCTGTTGGGAAGCTTTAATACCCTGAGCAGCTTTTTGGGAGGTTACAAACTCAGCAGGCAGAAGGGCAGCTGCTTGCTGCAGAGCCTGGCTCAGAGTGACCCATGCAGCCACAACTTGCCAGGCTTGCCCTGGGAAGAAGCTGAGGCATTTGATAAGTGCTGAGCTGTGAGAGTCACCTGCTAGGGAGTGAGCTGTGAGCATCCCATGCACAGCCCAGCCTGAAGCCTGCAGAAGGGTTTGGCTGCAGAGCTCTCTGCTCACAGCTGGTTTGCAGCATTTCCAGTTGGTGAGCAAAGGAAAAACTTCAGGCTCAGCCTCTCCTGAGCTCTGCTTGAGCCAGGCAGATTATTTAAGGTCTTAGATTTGATATTTTAGTGGTTTGTAACACCCTGAGTGCTGGGAATAACCTCCCATAACCTAATGGCTGCGATTAGAATCTGTTCCTTTGCTGGGATGTGCTCCCCTTAATCACTGCAATTTTCCTCCTGTCCTCTTTCTCCATTTGCACTGCTTCCCCCCCCTCGTTGTTGTATGAGACCTGGTTTTAGTTAAACACCTGTTCAGTGCTTTATCAGGAAAATTAGTTCTAGCAAATGGCAATAAAGGCTGTAAGCCAACTTCTGCAAATACCTCAAAGAAGACAGCAGTGAACCAAGCAGGCAAATATTTGCTCTCCTTTTTGAAGAGTTCTTGGCTTTGGTTTCCTGTGCTTCACACAAAGAGATCCAGAGGAGGCCACGAGCATGATCCAAAGGCTGGAGTGAGAGGGCCAGGGCTGTGCAGCCTGGAGAAGAGCAGCCTTCCAGGATCTGAAGGGGCTCCAGGAGAGCTGGGGAGGGACTTTTGACAAGGGCTGGGAGTGCCAGGGGGAGGGGTGATGGCTTCAGGCTGGAAGAAGCTGGATTGAGATTGGACATTAGGAGGGAATTCTTCCCCATGAGGGTGGTGAGGCACTGGAAGAGGCTGCCCAGGGAGCTGGTGCAGGCTCTGAGCCTGGCAGTGTTTGAAGCAGGCTGTGTGGGGCTGCCTCCCTGCCAGACCTGTACAATCTGCTTTGCAGGAGAGGAGGAGGGAGAGGATTGAGCCTGGTGTTGGTGACTGTGTGCTGCATGAGGGGGACGTGAGGCAAGCCTCAGGCTGCTGCTCCACAGGTGTCCCAAGAGCATCCTTGTGTAGGGGTGGGGTGGAAGCTAAAGGTGATGTGGATCTCATACTGGTCCTTTACACAGGGGTGAACTTTCCTTCTGGGCATGGAGAGGGGCTACAAGAGCTGCTCCCAACGTTTCTTATTCAGGTTCTGGTCTCTCCATGCCTCACAGGTACTCCGTGGGGAGCCTCTGGTGCTGTCTGCTCTGAGCAGTGGAAGGGTTTGTGCATATATGCAGCTAATTCTGAAATCTCCGATGTCAGCTGCTCAGCCCATTTCCATAATTACTTGTCTGGAACCAAATCGTGCAGCCATGATGGGAAAGGAAAAGAGGTAGGAGTTAGACATGGGAAAATATCCCCCCCATAGGCCCTCTCTTCCCAAGCAGCAGGACTGGCTCCCTGCCTCTGGGGACCTCTGGAAGGCTCTGGAATGAAGCTAAAAGAGAGCCAAAAGTCCTGATTTCAATGTGTATGAGACAAGGCAGTGCCTTTCCCACCAGACTCTCAGCAGCTGTGGACTCCACAGCATTCTGAACTTCTTCACCTGTAGCTCTGAGGATCTGCTGCCCACCCCCCCAGGCAGGGGAGTGGATTTTGGGGGAGGCTGATTTACCAGAGCTGCTTTCCTGGCTTTTAGTATTTAAACACTCATTGTCAGCTCTCTGAAATTGTTCCACTTCTTGCCCCTTGCCAGTCCATGTAACCTTGTCCTGTGGGCAGCTCCCTGGTGACCTGGGGCAAATCTCCCCCCAGGCTCCCTGTCTAAGCCCAGTCCAAGCAATGTGCTTATTGCTTTGGGCTCTGGTGGCAGCTGCTGTGCAAAGGGAGCTTACTGGACAATATCTGCTGCTGCACCTTCTCCTTCCTTTCATTTCAGCATGCTTTGGGGCTGTGTTTCATTCAGCAGCTTGTGACTACCACAGCCCAGCCCTGCCACTCTGAGAACCAAACCAGAGCTGCCTGGGGATGGGCTGAGTGGACCTGAGCAAGTCTCTTAGTTCAGAGTTACAGAAATGAACTCCCTCATGTCCATAGCATTGCCTCCACCGAGCTGCTTTTGTCCCTGGCAGGGCTGCTGAGCAGAGCTGCTCTGGCAGTGTGAGGGTTAATGTTTGGGGAGGCCTCACCTCTGCCCTGGGGTCTGCAGGCTTGGCTCAGGAAGCACTCACACAGGTGTTTGTGCTTTCCTCCATACCAAGCACTGCAGGGAGAGAAGAGAACACTGCCGAGCCCTCCTCTTTCTCTGCCATGCCAGGCTGTGATATATTAATTATTGGGAAATAACATTCATTAAACCTGTGCTCATCCCTTCAAGATTTTACAATCAATGTCAGAGGAAATGAAAGCCTTTGTCTCAAATTCTCCTCCTGATTATCTTCTCTCTAATTGACTTTTGCTCCTTTCCAGTCAAGTTTTAATTTCCTCCTGTGGCTCCCTGAGCCTGGTTGCTTTCCTCTGCCTGGCTTTGTATTTCTGGCAGAGAATTGAACTGGGTAGCTGGATCCTGTTGCCAGCTGGTGGCAGGGAAGGTGCCGTCCTCCTCCCCTCCCTCCAGGAATGCTCTCCTGTCAGAGCATTTTGCCTGCTGGAGAAGAACACTCTGGATGAATGGGATGTGTGAAAAAGCAAAAATCACTGCCACACCTGGAGGTGCTGCAGGGAAGGAGATTTGTAGGGATGGAACTTCCCAGAATGCAGTCAAAGCAGAAGGAAGCTGAGGAGAAAAAAGCAGAGAGCAAATTAAATCTTTATGTTGGTAAATATTGGCTTCATCAAGCCCAGTGCAGGATGCAGCATCTCCTAGGCAGGCTTTTTTTAGTGCTCTCCTCCACAGGAGAAGGAGCTCTTGGAGCCTCCACTACATCAAAGGGATGTTCGCCGGCGCCTTTATGAACTTATTAAATCAGCAAGATGAAGTGGCCACTTTGTTCTATTTAATTTAAAACAATAAAATTAAAGAAATAAAATTCTGGCTTCATAATGCACTCTCCTGTTAGATAAGGAAGTCTCTTACTCAGTGCTGGAATTCCCTGCAGTGGCATTGTGGTTTTTGCTGGCACCCGTGTGTGGAGGTGGCACTGAGCCAGGGCACAGCTGCTTGTGGACAGCTGAGTGTGCTCCAGCCCCTCTGCCCCAGCAGGTTTGCTCTGCCTGTAGAGGAGGCTGACCTGGGCATGGCTATTCCCAAGCACAAAGTTAGAATCACAGAATCAGGCAGGGTTGGAAGGGACCACAAGGATCAACCAGCACTAAGCTCCCTGCCATGGGCAGGGGCACCTCACACCAGCTCAGGCTGCTCACATCCAGCCTGGCCTTGAACACCTCTGGGGAGGTTGTGGAGCACAGAATCACCCAATGTGAGCTTTGACTGTGCCTGATCACAGAATCAGGCAGGGAGTGGAAGGGACTACAAGGATCAGCCAGTCCCAACACCCCTGCCATGCCCAGAGACACCTCACACCAACTCAGGCTGCCCAGAGCCTCATCCAGCCTGGCCTTGAACACCTCCAGGGGTGAGGCTTCCACCTTCCCTGGGCAACCCCTGCCAGGCTCTCACCACTCTCATGCTGAAGAACTTCCTAACATCCAGTCTGAATCTGCCCACCTCCAGCTTTCCCAAAAAGTCCCTCCCCAGCTTTCTTGCAGCCCCCTTCAGATACTGCAAGGCCACAGTAAGCTCACAGAATTCCTTGCAAGGCTGTGAGAAGAGAGCAGCATTGGAGCTCTGTTTGCTCTTTCCATAACAATGTTTTTGTTCACCCCTCAGTGCTGCTGCTGGTGGAAGAGCCTTTCAGGAGGGCTGCAAGAGCTGAGGCTCCCTGTGCCCACTCCTCTAAAGCCTGCATGTGAGCCTTCTGCAGAGCCTGTGGGGCTGCAGGCTGAGCGTGAGCTGCCCTGGCTGTTGGCATCCTGCAGTTGTTCCACCTGGCACGGAAGCAGGCAGAGGCAGGAGGATTTTCTAGCAGAACGTGGCTAATCAAAGCCTAACACACAGAATGCTGAAAAGGTCAAGCAGCTGTGCTGGATCCCACTGAATACATTAAGCATCTCATTTCCAATGTCTCATTCCAGAGACAAAGATTTTAATGAATCTGGAAAATGGCAGGGAGCTTTCTGCTGGGTTTGGAGGGATTTGGAGTTTGCTTTGGTTTGTTTTTCTCTTGCTGTGTGTCGCAAAACAAACAGGCAGAGAGGTTGTGGAGTCTCCTCGGGAGACTTTCCAGACCCATCTGGATGTGGTCCTGTGTGACCTGCCCTAGGGAAGCCTTCTTTGGCAAGGGGCTTGGGCTGGATGACCTGGGGAGACCCCTTCCAGCCCTGCCATTCCGTGGTGCTGTGAGCCTGCTGGGGCAGGTGGGAGCAGGCAGCACTGACTGCCCTGTACAAGGTGATGGCAGCACTCTGCTGGTTGGCATGTCCCAGGCTCCAGGCTGGGCTTGCTGGGCACAGGCATTCACCCACGGATCTAACTGGGAAGGACAGGAGATGGTTTCCAAGCCAGCTGTGAGGGTCAGCAGAGCTGGTGCAGGTTGTGAGTCTACAGGCAGGTAACAGCAGATGTGGTTTAGTCTGAGCACTGCAGAGCAGAGGCTGCCAGGATCTGGGGAGCAGGGATTCCTGCCCTGAGCTACCCTCTAGAGGAGCTGCTTCCCTCTGCCTGCAGGGAGAGCCCGGGGGATTGGCACTGCCAGGCTAAGGTTAGCTCCGTGGGAGCCCTCCAAAGCTCAGAGCAGCAAAGGAAGGCCAAGGAAGGCCACACTTTGATGGCAGCTCACACGAATGGGAGTGCAGGAGAGAAAGGCACCAAGCACAGAGCCAGCAGCTGAGCAGGGAGCCCAAGCCTCATTTCTCACCACATCAGCTCGGGACCTGCATTCCCAGGGTGAGCAGCAGGAGAAAGCAGGTTCACTGCAGACATGTCCAGGGGGCTGCTCAGCCCCAGGGGATGGTAGAGCAGAGCACCACAGCAGGGAGAAAAGCAGCAATAATTCATCAAAGGGCTCGAAGAAAATCCACTGGCAGAGGTGGAGAGCTGGAAACGACCAAACCAAGGATTTCCTCCAGGTGTTGCTTTCAGCCACAGTGTGGTGCCTCGGGTAGGTACATCTGAGCCCCTCCTTTGGCAGCCCTGGAGCCGCACAATGGGTGGCTGCTCACAGAACCCTTCGAGCCCAGTGCGCAGGAGCAGCCCTGCACAGGCTGCCAGGGATTACAGCTCCTGAAACACAACTGGAGACTCCTTCTGCCGCCGCCGAGTTGTGCAGCTGCCTCCGATGGTCGCAGCCGGTGCTGAGCCGGCGAGGCAGGATCCCTGCCCTGCGCTGCCTGCGGGGATGCTCTGCTGCCAAGGGCCTGCCTGCTGCTCTCTGTGGGCTGCCTCGAAGTTTCTCTGCTGGCAGAGTTTGATACTCACTTAAGATACTAATTTGTAGATGTGGGGTCTAAGGTTGTTCATCTTCTCTGCTGTTCTGCAGGCTGTTGTTTACTTGCTTTGCTGCTAAACAGTAACCATGCAAGCATAATGAATGCATTGATTAATCATTTCAGTGTAAATTATTTATATTCCAAATTAATTGCCTTGAAAAAGAGCAGAGAACCTTTTTTTAAATTTTTAATTATTTTTTTAAAGATGATTTTTCATTTCCCTTGCCAGAGCCTGTGCTGTTCAGGACACATCCATCCTACAGGCACCTACTTCCTCATGCCCAGTCCCCAGCAGAGGAGGCAAAGGTCCCTGCCAAGGCAGCAGCAGCCAGACAGGAAATGTCCATGTTATGAACGTTTATTCCCATAATAAAGTCTCTGAAGGACAAGACCTGAGGAAAACAGCAGGGGAGGATCAAAAGTTTGTTCTTTCTTTCCATTTTGCAAGCATCAGAGGCACAAAGCCTGGAACCCCAGGGTGCCAGCAGCTCCCAAAAGCTCTGAAGCCTGCATAAAAAGGTTCCCCCGCAGCCTGGATGGGTATTGGGGCGTTCAGCATCACAGTCCAGAGCCAATTAGGAAAGGCTTTTGCCTGCAGATGGTCTCTCCAAGTGATCTCTGAAGCCTTCTCAGGTTGTCCTGGAGCGCTCTGCTGCTGCAGCTGATGGTAATGAAGGCTCAGGCAGGCTCTTGATCAGCAGAGCTGTCAGTGCTTTGTGGGGGGCAGCAGTGCCACGGTGTGTGCCTCAGCTGGGGAAACAGGCATGGCAAAGTGGCTGTTGGCAGAGCTGGCAGCAAGAGCCAAGTGTTTGCCCTCCTGCCCAGGGCTCTTGGGGAGCTTTGCCAGGCAAACAGACTCTGAGCTCACACCAGATCCACAGAGGCTCCTCAGGTCTTCATCACCAGCACTCAGCCTGAGGGATGCCAGACCTGGGACTTGTAGAGATGTTGAGGTGCTGGAAGATGCCCAGAGAAGGGCACCAAGGCTGGGGAGGGGGCACAGCCCTGTGAGGAGAGGCTGAGGGAGCTGGGGGTGTGCAGCCTGCAGAAGAGGAGGCTCAGGGCAGAGCTCATTGCTCTCTGCAGCTCCCTGAAGGGAGGTTGTAGCCAGCTGGGGTTGGGCTCTGGCAGGCACCCAGGGACAGAACAAGGGGACACAGCCTCAAGCTGTGCCAGGTGAGGTCTAGGCTGCATGTTAGGAGGAAGTTGTTGCCAGAGAGAGTGATTGGCATTGGAATGGGCTGCCCAGGGAGGTGGTGGAGTGCCCATCCCTGGAGGTGTTCATGACAAGCCTGGCTGGGGCACTCAGTGCCATGGTCTGGTTGATTGGGCAGGGCTGGGTGCTAGGTTGGGCTGGGTGAGTTTGGAGCTCTCTTCCAACCTGGCTGATTCCATGATGCTGTGAAGTCCTGGTGCATAACAAAGGCAGAGGAGCCAGTGGATTCCTCAGAAAACATCACTTCACCCAGCAAAATGTTTCTACACCAGACCAATGAGCAGGGCTTTATTTCTGCCAAAATCCTTGTTACCAAGTGGACAAAATCTATCTGTAGCCTGGCAGCCACTGTGCATTATCCTCAGGTTCCCTGCTACACTATGAAAATTAATCAGGTGGCAAAGTTTCATGATGCCAGTTCTAATAAAGAAGGCGTCCAGAGTGCTAGCACTGGAAGCAGCAGCAAATAGAGCAGAGCAGTGATGTGTCTGGCTGAGGAAACAGAGTCAGCTCCAATCAGGCTGCACATCCACCAAGCTGTGGGGCTCTGCTGCCTCTCCCACACAGAGGAATCCCAACCTGTGACAGGCTATGTAATAAAGAGCAAATGGCAGCAGCTGGGCAGTGATTTGCTGTGCACCCCTCTGGCAGCTCCACGTGTGTCAGTGGTGCTGTGGGTAAATGAGGAGGCCTTGCTCAGTTTGTTAGCTGCAGAGGGGTAGCTGAGGCTGTTTTGGCTGGGAATAGACTGGGACTTGACACAAGGCCTGGGAAGAGGCAGGGAAAGAAAAGAAGGATGAACCAGGCAGCAGTGAGAAATGCATCCAGGACATTCCTTGAGAGTAATAGAGTTAAGGCAGAGAGGTCAGAAGCTTCTCGAGTCAAATAGACCTGAAATGAGGATAGAGAAGGTGAAACTGTGGCAGCTGGGAGCTGTTAGGGTCAAAGAATTTGCAGCAGGAGCCACAGCATCCTGAGATTAGTGAACTAATGGACTGCTGGAGCTCTTCTTGGTTCAGCAGCAGTGAATGAGTCAGGGAGCTGGGGAAGTCTCAGCTGCCTGGCACTGGGGAGGCCACACTAGGGGAGCTGAGTGCATCTGCAAAGCAACAGCAGCAGAGGTCTGGGGTTCTGCAGGAGCACAGGGAGCTGAGCAGTCCCTGCTGCCCTTTGGGCCTCTGACCTCCTTGGGCTTCCCTGGCATCTCCACAGCAAACCCTGCTCAGGTGTGGGGGGTCCCTGGATGGCACCAACGTGCCCAAGAAAGGACACAGCCTGGGGAGGTGCTCCAAAAGAACAGCTGCCTGAACCCCTGGACAGCCCTGTGGAGGCAGCCTGCAGGAGGTGGGTGCTGACTCTGCTGCTGGAGCTCAGAGCTCTCCACTCCCTGCCCTGGGCTCTCTGGGGGCTTTCTCAGGCTCTGGGCTGGCACCAGTGGGAGATGGTTTTGTGTTTGCACACTGGGCTGTGTCCTGGGGGAGATGGATGTGGCTCATGGCTTTACCAGGAGCTCCCTGCAGGCAGCTCTGTGTGCTGTGAGGGGCACCCCGAGGTGCCAGCTGTTCAGCTGGAAGGGTTGGGGCATCTCCAAAGGTGGCTTTACCATTAGTTCCTTCTCTTTGTTTTGGGATCACAACGACCAGCACAGGCATTCTGCTTATTATGGGGTATCAAAGCTGCCAGCCAGGAAGGAGCCCCAGGATGTTGGGATCAGCACAAAGGGAGACCAAAGTGCCTGTTCCCTGGGGCATTCCTTCTTTTAAGGGCTTGTGTGCCACAGGAGGTATCAGACAAGGTGTGAATAAACCCACACGGAGCAGCAGAGCTCCACGGGGCTCCTCTGGTGCCAGATTAAAAGCAACTTCTTGCTGCTTGTGTTTGTCAGTTTGTTTTCAGCAGCTGCACTGCTGCAGGCTGGTGTGAGCTGCCTCTGAACCCCAAGTGCCCACAGTCTGCTCTTCAGCTCCTCAGCTGGGCTCTCTGGCTTCATGGATCCCTCTGCTCTGTATCCTTCCAGAGGGACCAAAAGGTTGCCCTGGCACAGGCTCCCTGAGGAGCTAGCATCCTTTCACAGGCCATGCTCCAGAGGCACAGCAGCTGGGCTGGGTGAGGGCAGGACTCTCCCTCCTGCTGGAAGGTGGGGATGGAACAGAGGGAACAGCAGAAGGCAGGTGGCAGCCAACTGGCTGTCAAGGAGGAGAGGGCAGGGATGTGTCCTCCAGTGCTGTAGAATCAGCCTGCTCCAGCTGAAGGCCTAGCCCCTGAGCTGCTCCTCACCCTGTGATTGATGCAGAAGCTGTTGGCTGAAAGGTTCCACAGTGCTCATCTTTATGACCTGTGGCTCCAGCTCCATCTTTGTTTTACTGCTCTTGTGATTAAACAGCTGAATGTAATTAATGTGGAGAAATGGCATCCTGTCCTGTCCCACCCAGCTCTGCCTGCCTGGGCAAGGTTGGGAGCAGAACCACGCAGGAGCTGACTTTGGGTGCCTTGGAGCGGCAGAGTGAGCAGCTCTGGTTCCAGGGGTGGTCTGCTCAGCACTCACACTCAGGTGCCTCTGCTTCAGCACAAGGCACAGCCTGACCCTCAGTGTTCCCAAGCCTGTAGCTACCAGGGGTGCATTTCCAAAAGCAGGCTCCACCTGCTTTAGATCACTGCACTCACCAGCACCACTGTCATTAACTTGCCAGTTCTTGCCCTTATTTGTTGTCTTGTTTCCCCCCTCTCTTAGCCAGCTCTTGAGAGCAGAAGCCTCTGGGTTCCCTGTGGAATTGTGTTACTATAGTGAAGTTTTTCATTGAAATCTGAACAGGCAAAGCCTTGAGGGGATTGGGAAGTTTTCTGCCCGGGATGCAGTGTTCCCAGGAGCCGTGGCAGCCTCTGCTACAGTGATCTGTTGCATGCTGCTCACGGTGTCACTAATGCCTCCACGACTTGCTTCAGCTCTCCAAGTGTCTGCAGGATTGTGCTCAGTGTATTGCTGCAGTGCTTGTCCAAGCCCATAGAGCAGATCCATGTGCACAGTTAGGGGCTCGATTCCCCTCTCTGTGTGGCTGGAGGACATTGTCCCAGGGCAGGGCAGTCCCCAGCTCCCAGTGACGTCTGCAGCAAAGGCACAGGGACAGCTGGCACTGAGGCAACAGGGGAGGGCTCAGGAGCTGTCAGTAATTCCAACACTCCATCAGCTACTCGACTTGTAAAGCCCCAGGGAGGACTTGGAATCGTGTCACATGGGGGCAGATGAGAACAGGAGCATCTGTGTGGTGAAGAGGGCACTGGTGGGCAGCAGGCACTGCCATGGCTGATGTGTGCCTGTGGCACCTGCGTGTCAGTGCTGCATGCTGCAGCTGGGCCTGCTCTGCTGCAGGCAGTGCAACCATCAGTTACTGCTTACACTCCTCACTCTAAAATCTCTCTGTGCTTCACAGGAGAACTCAGGCTTGTGAAAAGTGCTGGGCTGGGCTGGGCTGGCCCAGGGACTGAGGTTCTGTTTGTGCATGGGGCAGGCTCAGCTTAACTGAGAGGACCTCTGGCACTTCATCTTGGTGCTGCTGGGGTTGGGCCCTCTCTGAGGCAGGGGGGGACCTCACCAGCAGTGCCCTTTCTCTTGCTGTGCCCCCCAGCAGTGCTGAGGCATTCATCTGGCTCCTCAGCAGTGCTCTTTGTCCTGGGCTGCAGCAAGGGCAGGTACAAGGGACTCTCCAAAGTGCATTTATGACCAAACCTGTTATCAGCAAGGGAAGGGCATCACTGCTGCACAGTTTTGACCCTGTCTGGAGGAATTTGCTCTGCACGTCAGCTCTGACTGCCTGAGAAGTTGAATTTTAAAGGTACAGGTTTGCAGAGGGCCCTCAGATGCTAATAAGGTGCAGTCAGGACAACCCAGGGCACATCAGAAACAAGGGTGAAAGGTTCAGTATCCTCCTGCCAGACCTCTGAGGCCTGCACTCACCTTGATGGATTTCTTTTCACGTTGCTTAGATATTAGCTGGAGAAGAAAAAGCTAAGGCATGGTCTGAGAGGTGAGAAAAAGAGTTTTGAACCCCAGGGCAATATTAATAATTTGTATTAGTATTTCTAACTAACAATGATAGTGCTTCTAGAGAGCTCCAGAATGTGAACAGTCACAACCACCTGAAATTGAGATCCTCTCCCTGGGGAGATCCAGGGGAATTGACTATTATTATTTATTCAGCTTGCTCTGTCTCATATGAAGAGATTGGTTCCAAGCAAGTTTGAAGCTAGATGCAGAGTGCCTCAGTCCAAAGCCATCACTCATCCCCTGCTAATTCACCCTCTGACACACAGCACAACGTAGGAAAACTCTGAAATGAGATTAAAATCATATTTAGGAGTGAATTCATCTGGGGCTTTATGAGCTGCATAAAAGGCAGTGGAAGCTGTAACATTCACTGGGAAACAAGGGAAGGGAAGTGCATTTAGAGACCAAATCTGGTTAGGAGTCAGTTGGTGGGTGAGGATCAATCCCAGCAGCAGCTCGAGGGCTTACTGTTGGGCAGGCTTGGTCAGCAGTGGTGCTTGAGGGGCTGGAAGGCATCAAGGCAAGAAGGGCCTGAACAGGGCTGCTGAGGAGCAGCTGAGGGAGCTGGGCTGCTTTAGTCTGGGGAAGAGGAGGCTGAGGAGAGACCTCATTGCTCTCTACAGCTCCCTGGGAGGAGGCTGGAGCCAGGTGTGGTGCAAGTGCCTCGTTTTGCTGTGAATGCAGAGGTGCTCCCCCAGCAATGTGTCTGCAAAGAGCTACCTTCCCCTGGAGGGCTCCAAAGGCACAGGATGAATGCAGACTTCTCCCTGGAGCTTGGGCCTGAAAGCAGTGAGCCCTCACTGCCAGCCTGGGCTGCTGGAGCTCCTTCCCAGCATCAGGATGCAGCTGGGCTGCTGACAGCTCTCACCACTGCCAGGGGCCTGCCTGAGCCTTCCAAGTGCACAGCATCCAGCCTAGGAGTTCTGGCTGGAGAGAAGCCTCCTGCCAACAGCAACTTGTGCTCAGCCCTGGGTGCAAACCAGCCCCAGCAGTGTGGGGAAGGGAGAGGAGGCTGTGCGCAGTGTCTTCATTTCTACTCCTGATGCTAATCCCTGCCCTGTGTCTTTGGGCTCTGATGATGCAGACGCAAGTGCCAGAGAAGCGTTTTGGGCGCAGGGAAATGAGTTGATGAGCACTTTTTGTCCTTTGATGGAGACAGGAACTGACTCTCCAGCTTCTCAAGTCTTCCCAGCCCCTGGAGACAGCCCTGGGATCTCACTGCTTCCTCTGCTCCCTTCTGGATAATCCAGCAAAACACATTCCCTGACAGTAGGACCTCTTGCTGCAGACTTGCTTGTGGTGCTTCTGTTCAGCTCAGGCAGGAAAACTTCCTCTACTGCCTTTCCTCTGTCTCTGTGTCCTCACATCCAGAGCAGTCTCAATCAGTTGCCACTTTCCTGACTTCTTTTTTTTTTGTTTTTAGTGAGCCAGATTTTGTTCCAAGTTAATTAAGGCAATAAATAATTCATTATAAATATGGTAATTCTGGGAGATGTACTTAAGGCAGGGCCAGGGTGGCAGCAGGGCTAACATGTTATGCAATTCAATTCTGCCACCAAAACTCCTCTGGATTCGCAGCCTGAGTGGCTGGCAGAGACCTGGGGGGCTTCAGCAGTTGATTGCCACAGCAGCTTGGGAGGCTCTTACTGAGCTGGTTTTGTTTTGTGCTCTAAACCCAGATTTTCAAAGTTTGCTGTCAGTGTTCTCCCAGATCCCAACTGTTTGTCACTGAATGTCATTTACTGCAGAAAAGCTGATTATTTGCTCAAAATGTTGATGGGGAATAGAAAAGCTGTGAGTAAAGCTGCTAAAACATTCCCATTTTTCATCTGAGGCTGTCATGGAGCCAATGAGCAGCTCTAATGTCTCCTCCCTCCTTCGCTCTCTGTCTCCACATCAGACCCAAGAGCCTGCACACAGGGGAAGTGCTGGGGTCTGGCTGGATTTAGGGATGGGAAAGCAGAGGATGAACAGGGAATAAACATTTCTTCCACCTCTGAAACGAGCCTGGGCTCAGCTCTCTGAGCCCCCAGCAGCAGGGATGTGCTGGGGTGAATCCTGGAACCAGGGAGGTTGGAAGAGGCCTCTGAGATGATCACAGCCCCTGCACTGCTGCTCAGCCACTGCCACTCTGGTCCCTCAGCACCACACCCACCAGCTCCAGGGATGAGCACTCCACCACCAACCTGGGCACCTGTGCCCGAGAACCCTTGCTGGGAAGGCATTTGCCCTAATCTCCAAGCTGAACCTCCCCTGGCATAGTTTGAGGCTGTTTCCTCTTGCCCTGTCACTCGTGTGTGAGAAGAGACCAAGAGACCCTGCAGGCTGTAGCAGAGGGGGATGAGGCCTTCCCCAGCCTCTTCTTCTGCAGGCTAAACAGCCTCAGCTCCCTCAGCTGTTCCTCACAGGTGCTCAAGACCCTTCACCAGCTCAGCTGCTCCTCTGAGAAGAGGAGGAGAAGGAGAAGCTGTGGTTTCAAGCCCTGTGTGCCCACTGCCCAGAGAGGAGCAGCAGATGTGAGGTCAGTTGTGGGCACAGCTGGGGCACAGCTGTAGTCTCTGGCCATCTCTGCTCAGGTTTAGGCAGAGGCTGTGCTGTGCCCCACGTTGGTTTTCTCTCTGAACAGGAGCAGTGAGCAGCCTGAAGCGCTGCTGGGAGGGCGCTGCTTGTGCTCAGACAGCCACAGCTTAGTGCCCAGGCAGAGGGGCAGAGAGCTAACCCTGCCCAGCAGGACCCAGCCAGGGAGGGCTCTTGGGTGGGCAATGTGTATCTTTGCTGCTGCTGGGGCCTTTTTGATGCCAGGCTGTGTCCTCTGGCATGCAGTGTCATGGGAGCTTTGTTTTGCAGTGAACGAAAGAGGTCTGGGGGTAAGAAGGAAAAGTGCTGAGTGTGGCAATGTTGGCATCTGTGGCAGTACTGTGCATGTTTTATGGTGACTGCAGAGTGCCTGCCCAGGCCTTCCTCTCTTTCTGAGTGATTAATCTTCTTCAGCCCTGGCAGTGAATTGGTTTGTTTCTTTGGGCTCTGGTTTGTGATGTCAGAGGAAGCTTTTGACACTGCTGAGCTGGGGAGGTTGTCCCAGGCACCTTCCCCAGGCAGCATCTCCAAAGCCAGAGGCTGGTTATGAGAAGCAGTGGCTGGTGGAGCCTCCACCAGCGAGAGCTTTGCCACCCTGAGGAGGGGAAGAGTCACTGCTGCTGTGGTGCTCACAGCCTCTGCTCACCTCCTGCAGGCAGCCCCTCAGCAGGCACAGCTCTGTGGGGAAGGTTGCCCCTTTGGGGTGGGGGAACCTTCCCTGGCTTCTGGGATGCTGCTGGCTTGGGAGAAGATTTGTGAAAATAAGCACAACCATAGTCTGGTGGCAAAGGTGCTTGAGACATGCAGAAATGGTCCTGGTTCAATGTGGATGCTGCTGAGAGTGACCCAGGCCAGCTGCTAGGGTCCCCCGCTCCTGGAGCCAGGTCTGTGGGGCCAGGCCTTGCCGGGAGAATCTCCTCCCTGGAGCTGCCTCAGAGGAGCTCCAGAACAGAGAGGATGCTGAAGTCTGATTTATTGTGGCTCTGTTTTCCTACCTGAGAGCACAGGTTAGCAGGTTATACTGCTTCAAGGAGGTTCCTGTGAGCCATTCTGCTCCACAGTCTCATCTTCCATGCTCACAATGTGGTGACATCTCTGGCCGTGGCAGCTGTGTGAATTAAGGTAAGTGCTGCTGCTGAGCTGTGCCCCCCGGGGGTGATCTGTCTGATTGCTAAGCACACAGCCAGGAGAAAGCTCTGCTTGCTCTCTAAAAGCCTTGCACACCATGCTCTCAAGCCAGCGCTGTGAGCTGCTCTACCTCTCCAGCCCCTGCCAGAGTCCTCTTGGTCCAGCAGCTCCTGGTGCTGTCCTGTGGCACGGGAATTGTGCTCTGGTTTGGGGGTGTTTGTGAGTACTTTCATAGGTATTGTCCCCAAATCCTTTTATGCAGACATCTCCACAACTGAAAGAGGCCTTTTCTGTGCCTCATCTGGGCAGGAGATCAGACTCTTTACAACTACAGGCAGATATGGACCTGGTGCTTAGGCTCGAGGGTTGGTGGTGACCTTGCAGTGCTGGGTTGAAGGTTGGCATGGATGGTCTTGAGCGTCTCAAGTGCCATTGCTCCTGGCTGGAGAGCAGAGCCAGTTCCTAACCCAGCTGCCACTGCAGAACACAACACCTCTGAAAATCAGCCTTCCATCCATGCCCCAAAGCCAACAGCCTCACCTGTGTGAAGCAGCTGGAGGTCAAAGCAGATGAAAATATTGTGGTAAGCCTTTAATGTCCCAGGTCTCTGCAGAAGCCTGGGGATGTGGCTTGCCTCCTGCCCTCCCCGTGTCATCTCCAGCACAACCTCCACGCTCCTGCCCCCTGTGCATTGTTGATTTCATACCTGTCCTGGCTTCACCTTTGCATCTGAAGAGCCTATTTTAGGCTTCTCAGAATCTTTCCTCCAAGTGGTTTGAGCTACATTATTTCCTGTGCCCTACTTGGAACACATCTGACTCAAGAATGACTCAGGGCCTGGCAGAGTTAGGACGTGGAGCAGGAGCAGGCTTGAGGAGGAGATTGGCTGCTGGCAGCTCCGGGTCTGCTTTTGTTTGCCAGCACAGGTGTGGGCAGCAGCAGGCTGGCTGCAGGAGGAGCACAGCACCTTCTGTACATTAGCTGTGTGTCTGACAGCCTCCAGCCCCTGCTTTCTCCAGGATCTCTCTGCTCAGGAGCACACAGGGCTCAAACAACAGGTGATTGATTCTTTTCATCTTAAATCTCTGTTTGGAGTGTAGATTCATTTCTCCTTCTGTGCCTTTGCTCTGCTCCCCCTCTGGGTCCCCAGGCAGTGCTCAGGGTGCCAGGGGCAGTGTCTGGTTTGCAGCCTGGCACTGAGGCCTGAACTGTCACTGACTTTCATGCAAGTGTTGACTAAATGAGCTGACCCAGCCTGCCCTGAGCAGTGCTGCTGAGGTGCTCAGATGTGGCAGTGTATGTGATGCACATAACAAAGAGAGAATTTGGCCTCCTAAATGCTGAGATGCCAGGAAAGGAAACATTCACTGTGACCTGATTAGAAGCCTTTAAAAAGAATTATTATTAATTTATTTAAAGAAGTTTGGATTCAATCAGGCTTTGAAAGCAAGGAAGCATTTCATGCTTTGAGATTTGGGCAGGCTCTGCTTCCACTCCTGGCCCTGTGTGATCAATAGCAGCTGGACAGGCAGCAGCTCTGCTCGGGGACTGAAGTGGGTTCACAGCCTCTTGCTTAGTGCCAAGCATGGAGATGTTGCTTGGCTTGCAAGGCAGCTCCTGGCAGCTCTTTACTGAGCACAGCCTCTCTGCTCACAGATCTCTGCCTTCCAGATGAAAAAGGAGGCAGCAGCAAGTTGTTGCATCCTCTGTGCTCACATGTGTGCCTGTGGCTGTCTTCTGCTTGGTCAAGGGATGGGGCAAGTCACTTCGGGCTGTTCCTGAGTGCTCCCCAATGTGTTCACCTTCAAAGTGTCCCTTGGAGGTAGGCTGGTGGTTTTGTCCCCACTTCCCACACAGGCTCTGTGCTGTGCAGGGCTCTGGAGTGGTGCTCGAGCTGCTGGAGTGCTGCAGGCACCGCCAGCGCCGTGAGTCAGCCCTGCCGAGCAGCAGGGCCTGCAGACCTGCACAGCCCAGGCACTGCTCTTGCTGGGGCTCCTCAGGCCCTCTCCCAGCCTCCGTGGTGCTTGGAACTGCCCCAAATCACACAGGAGCTCTGTGCCAGTGTGTGGTATTCAGCTGCCTTCCCAGCTCCAGATTCAGTACCTGGGTACCAGAGCATCCCACTGGGTACCAGAGCATCCTGCTGGGTACCAGAGCATCCCCCTGGGTACCAGAGCATCCTGTTGGATCTCCTGTCCTCTGTGCTCGTGCAGCCTGGCAACACTGCTTGGAGCTTGGCTCATTGTCCCTGCAGGAAAGCAGATCTCAGTTCCCCTGCTTCCAGCAAATGAAGTTTCCATGCAGGAGTAGTCATGTTGCTGTCTCTGGGAGCTGAGCCTCAGCTCAGCCTGGGTCTCTGCTCACAGGGAGCAGCTGGACCTGAGGTGCTGCTCTTGGTTAGGCTGAGGCCCATGGCTCCTGTTGGAGGTCTGTCTGCATTTGGTGCAGAATGCCCTGACCTCTCAGAACTGACTGATCTTTCTCCATGGTCCACTTGACATCCTAAGAGACCTTTCAGGAACAGCCACATTCTTGCTTTGTGGAACACTCACCTCAAGTGGCCTGAGCTGGACCCCTCTGTAACCTCAGAAATATTCTCCAAAAGCTTGATGCTGATCCCCAGAGCTTTGGGGGTGTTGCTCCAGGTCCTCTCTGGAGCTGACAGAGAGTGCTGCAGGGAGGCAGCTCTCAGCTGAAGAAGCAGCTAAGCAGAGGAACACCTCAGAGGCCTCAGCCAGCTTCAGAGGGCAGAGCAGAGCAGGAGCTCCACCAGCAAAGGCTTCCTCAGACACAGCAGAGCTCCCAGCAGCCACTCCTGGTTATTTACCTCATTGTCCTTGATGTGGCAGAGAAAGGAACGGATGGAGCCAGCCTGTGCTGCAGCAGCAGTAAGGGCAGTCCCGAGGAGGAAGAGATGAGAACTGCCAAGCCCAGGTGGAGCTCTCGGGTGTCTCGGTGTGCCCCGGGGCATGCTTGGTGCCACAGCAGCAGGGAGCAGATGCTCTGCCATGCAGGGGCTGGGTCTTACCAGAGGAAAGGAGAAGCAGAGCAATTCACCTGGGAGCACATGGAGCTTCTGCCTGGCACGGGCAGGTGTGGAGGCAAGCGACAGGCAGATTGGATGTGATGAATGTTGCTGCTGCCCTACCAGACTCCGGGTCCTGTGAGCAGCAAATTGGAGAACATTTTACACACCATTATGCAGCAATGGGAGAGCAGGCTCTGCTTTTTCTATGTTTTGTTTTGAAAGCTTCTCTATTCACTCTTTGCATTTTTTATTCCTTTTATGTGCTGCTCTGGGAAGGAGAAACACAGCAGATTCCCTCTGTAGCTGCATAAATCCTGAAGGTTAAATTGTACAAATGGTCTGTGTCTAAACACTTGATATCAAATCTGGGCAGCTTACTGAGGAAGATGCTCCAAGGAAGCAGATAAATCTGCTGGTGTGATAGAGAGAGGCTGTCCCTGTGTGCTGGGTGTGTGCAGGGTCTGTCAGCCACCAGGCACTGTGTGCCCAGCTGGTGGCTCGGGGAGGAGAGGAGGCTTAAGGAAGCACAGCAGAGAGCAGCATGTGTGGGGCTGTGAGGCACTCAGAGGCAGCCTCTGCTCTGCTGCCTGCACTGAGGAGAGCTGAGGCTGCAGGGACACCTTAGGGCAGCCTTCCAGGGTCTGAAGGAAAGCTGGAGAGGGACTCTTGTCAAAGGCATGGAGTGACAGGTGATGGCTTCAGGCTGGAAGAAGCTGGACTGGGACCAGAGGAGGAAATTCTTCACTCCAGGCTGGTGAGGCACCGGAGCAGGGTGCCCAGAGAAGCTGTGGAGGCTCTGAGCCTGGCAGTGTTCAAAGCCAGGCTGGATGGGGCCTGGAAGAAGCCCGGGCTGGTAGGAGGTGTCCCTGCCTGTGCATGAGGTTGGCACTGGATGGTCTTGAACGTCCCTTCCAAACCAATCTATGGCACCTAAGAAACTCCTGCTGTCTGTGGTAAGGAGCTGGTTCAGCAGACGAGAAGGAATGAATCAAGGCCCGTGGAAATCTGAGTGCCAGCAGTGCTCTGTGCTCCTCAGCTGCAAGTCTGGTTTCAGAAGGCATCTTTCATCACAGGGTGAGAGTGCTGTGGCTGTGGTGAGGAGTGCAGCAGAGCAGCACAATGAGATGCAGCAGATGTCCACCCTGTTCAGAGGGAAATCCAGGGATTTGCTGCTGTCTGAGTTACAAAACCCTTCCTTGGAAGCTCCTCTCTGGGAGATAACCTGGGGAATAGCTGCTCTGAAAGCTCTGCCTGGTGTGCTTGCTAGCAGAGCTGGCTCAGAGGTGAAATCACCACCTCAGTGCATAAATGTGGCAGGATTTGATTAGCTCTCTTGGACTGATAGATGATTTTTTTTTTGTATGGAAACCTCTTCTGCCACATCCTCCTGGGGGTTATATTACAGAAATCTACATTCTGAAGGATAAAAGCTGCTCCAGGGCAGTGTTTTGTCTGTTTGAACACTGCCATGATTTAAAAACAATGCAGATGCAAGCATGACTGTGGGACTGTGGCTAAGAACCCTCCTTGCTGAGACCAACAGTTTCAGAGCTGTTAATAAACTGTGGCTAAGTCATGACTGATTTCAGGGGAGTCACAAAGTCATTTGTGTGCTCTCCTTAAAGCAAGACACTTTCTCTGAAGGCCAGAGCCTGGCCCTGTCCCCATCTCCTGTACTTGGTGTGGGTTACTGCTCCCCCCTGACTGATCCTGCATGAGCAGAGCAGATCTCCAGGGGCAAACTTTCCCATGCACCCCTCAGAAAGTTGCTTTTTCATTTAATTGTTTCTGATCAGTTCTTGCAACCAGAGCAGGAGCAAAACAGAGCCTAAACCACCCTTGGAAATGCACAGCAGAGATGCTCCCAGCTCCAGCAGGAGCTCCTGGAGGGATTCCCTTTGATCTCCCTCAGAACTGGGTTAAGGAGGTGTGCGCATGTGTGTGTCTGTGTGTGTCTGTCTGTCTGTGTGTGTATCTGTCTGTGTGTGTATCTGTCTGTGTGTGTATCTGTCTGTGTGTGTATCTGTCTGTGTGTGT
>VWYK01004346.1:58455-85731 GCA_013399775.1 Semnornis frantzii
TGTCTGTGTGTGTGTGTGTGTCTGTGTGTGTGTCTGTGTGTGTGTGTGTGTGTCTATCTGCCTCTGTGTGTGTGTCTGCCTGTCTGCCTGTGTGTGTCTGTCTGCCTGTGTGTGTGTCTATCTGTCTGCCTCTGTGTGTGTGTCTGTCTGTCTGCCTGTGTGTTCAGAGCTCTTGGAACCCCAGTGATGTTCAAACCCCAAGGCCTGCAGCAGGTAATTAGCAAGCCAAGCCATTCCCTCCCCAGGTACCACCCGTGGTACCCATAGCTCACATCCACATCCTGTCAGTTAATCTTTTCAACCAGAATCAAACTGCCCTCAGCGTGGGGAGCAGTTTGCTCCAGGGCTGGGACTGGAACCTTCAGTGTTGTATGGACTCTGGTGCTGTGGATTGGATTTGCCCAAGAATTCAGGATGGAACAGTAAAAAAAGAAATGCACAAAAGCATTTCAGCTCCTGCTGGCATCCATCAGGTTTCAAGTCTGGGTTCAAGAGGGGTCCCTGTGGCTCTTGGGTCTGCCTGTGTCTTCTCCTCAGAAGCCCCAGCAATGCAGCTGGGGGTCCTGGTACTGCCATGGGGGGAAGAAAAAAATGGATTTCGCCTGACTTGGCATGCAGGGAGGAGGGTAAAGGGAGGTGCTGGAGACATTCAGTGCTGTGGGTGAAGATCCAGGGGGAATTTCCTCCTCCTCCTCCCCTCCTTGTAACAATGCTGATTCAAACACCTTATTCTGTTTCATATGTGAGTTTAGCATGACACAGAATCCACCCAGCAAACCACAACACATCTATGATTTATTTAGCTGAGATCAAAGACATCCAGCTGCAAAGACTCTAATTAAAGTTTGATGATGCAGCAGGCAGGCTCCATCTATTATTTAATTTGGAGGTTGTGATCTTACACAAAATTAGCTTCCAAATTTCACTTACACTCCTGGGCTGCAAACCTTCCTGTTCCCAATCACTCCCAGAGCAGCCTGAATCACCCAAATTTCACAAGGGATCCTGAAGCTGTCCTGTGTGAAATTGGCAGGCAGGGCAGCAGCTGACAAAGCCCAGCTTTGGCCTGGCTCAGCTGTGCCCTTGCCCACAGGGCTGCTTGGCACAGCTCAGCTGGTGGTGGCTGACGGAGCAGGACCAGGGTGTTTGGGAACCATGACTGCCTGCTGGGATGTGCTGGGGTGGACAGGGACAGAGCTTTTCATCTCCTCAAACTGCTTAATGAGGTCCTGAGATAAGCTGCAGGAAGTGGTAAGAGATGTGGTGAGTGACTCTGTGTCAGCACAGGACCAGCCTGGCTCAGTAACTGACTTCTTGTTGCAAATAAGGGATCTGAGTCCCTCCTCTTACCTGGCTGATGGGAAATGAGGTAAGAAAGTACTGAGGTGATGCATTCTAATGGAGGCTGTTACAAACCAGCCAGGCTGTGCAAGCAGTCCCTCAGCAAACCCAGGGCTGGTGCTGCTGGTGGATCTTGTCTCTGACTACAAGATTGTTTAGCCTGGAGGAGAGGAGGCTGAGGGCAGAGCTCATTGCCCTCCGCAGCTCCCTGACAGGAGGTTGGAGCCAGGTGGGGTTGGGGTTGGGCTCTGCTCCCTAGTCTCAGGTGATAGAAGGAGATGGCCTGAAATTGTGCTAGGGGATGAAAATGGCACAGATGCTGCATGGCCTGCTTTAAGCTGCAGACTTCTGCAGCCAGCATGGTGAAGACTACAGAGAAAGGTGAGCAGGACTCTTGGCTCTGAGGTGGGTGGAGAACAAAAGTAGGCTGAGAAATATTGATCCCCCTTTCTTTAGTGCCTGTGCTGTTCAGTGTGGGGTTTGTTGTGAGAGGCAGAAGATGAGCACAGGCAGGATCCAGAGGGCTTACCCCAGGCTTGGTAGCTTTGAGGGCAGCAGGGGAGTGGGAGGCAGTGCCTGTCCTTAATTACCTGCTGAGAGACTCCTCCGTAGAGCTCATTTCTTTTATGACCACTGACTGTGTTTGCACTTCTCTCTTTTGAAGGCACCCAGTGGTCTAATTCTGGTTTTCTTCAGCTGAAAAAAAAACCCCAAACCCAAACCCAGATGTTAAGTTCTCTCTCTCTTATTTTCTCAAACAAATAAGGTAGAAAGAAAGCTCTTTGTGCTGTCGTTTGATTTTATTTCCCTACAGAGCATTTACCCCAAAGGTATCCCAGGCACATTAAAAGAAGGTTAATTAATTGTATCAGAGAACTGTTGAGGTTGGAAGAGACTTGTGAGATCATCAAGGCTTCCAACTGCCCTGGGCTGAGTTTGGGTGTTCTGGGAAGGTCACAGAGTCCTTGATGTCGAGGGTACCAAAGTGGAGTGTGAGGCAGAGCTCTGCCTGGCTTGGGGCTCTGCAAGCTGTGGGTCTGGGGAGGGTTTTGCTAATTAGCAGCCTGACTGTGTCTGAGGGAACCTGCTGGTGAAATACCCTGCAAGTGATTGAAAAGCAAGGCTTTAATCATCTGGAGTGGGCCACAGATGATGCATAGTTTTGATTACCCTTCTGTCTGTTTGGGGGGCTTAATATTAAGTTTAATCAAAGAAAAAACAAATTTCAGTTAATGAAAGGAAGAAAAATGTGATTCAAATCTTGAGGGAGATATAAGAGTTAATTGAATTTCAAGTACTGTAGCTCCATCCTCAATAAGGTTCCATTCTCCTTCCAGGATTGCAGTTGTTTGGTTCCATTAGCCTTAATGGGCAGGGGCAGCTCCTACATTTTCCTGCAGCAGGCTGCTGGCTGCTTCTGCCTCATCCTTCCTCTGCCTCCTGCGTGGCCTCTCTCACAGCTCTGCCCTGCCTCGCAGAGGTCACTTGTCACAGCCACCAGAGAGAGCTGCTGGAGCTGCCAGCCCTCTCCTAACGACTCCTGTCCTCTCTGCCAGCCCCCAGAGTTCCAGTTCGAGCCCTGCCTGCCACCCTCCAAGCACTGAGCCTCAGCCACCATTTGCCTGCTAAAATCCACCGACCCCAAGCCTCCAGCTGCCAAACAGCTGGGGGCTGGCAGCACTCCCTGCAACTTCTGAGCGGCTCAGCAGACCCTCAGGGTTCATTTTACATTCCAGGCTAGCAGAAGAACTTATTCTGGGTGATGCTGGGATACATTTCTATTCCAGGGGAAGCATTTTCAGCTCTGGGAAGGAGAGGGTCTTGAGCAGGGCAGCTCAGCAGGTTGCTGTTGGCAGAGCCTCCTCTCCTGCTCACTGTCTGAAGCTCCAATCTGCACTGCTGTTGCTGTTTGTCTCTAGAAAAGCAAACCTCAAGGCTGGCAGGTGCAGGTGGAAGTGGGTGGCACAGCCTGAGTGCCTCTTGTGGCTTCCCGCACAAGGACTGCTCAAAGCATTGACTGCCCTGCTCTGAAGCTTGCTGGAGGGCTGATTCTGCTGGGCTCAGGCAGGCAAAGGGCAGGCACTTTGCCAGAGCCATTTCCCAACAAGTTCCAGATCTGGGTGGTGGCTGGTTTGGAGTCCTGCTTCCCCATGGAGAGAAGCATTTTTCCCGGAGAGAAAGCAGAGCAGCAGCTCAGAGTGCTGTTGGCCTTCCCATCTGCAGCTGCTGATCAATCCAGGGCAGCAGGCTGACAGGCAGAGCAGGGATTGCTCACTCAGTTCTGCCTACAGGTTTCCACAGCCTCATTTAAAGCAAAGCTTCCCCATTAAGCCGAAGAGCGAAGGCAGGCAGTGATGAGAAGCTGCCCAAGCACCAGGGAAGTGCCAATCTCTGGAGACAACATTCAGTTTACCCCAACTTTTATAAATGTGTCAGCAATGTTTCTCTTCCAGAGAGCCACAGAACGCTTCAGTGCACCTGCCAGCTTCTGCAGCTGACCCTATTAATTATTTTTGACTTACTGTGTACTATACATCCCCAGGGATTTGCAGAGGATCAAGTGCACTATTGTCAGGGGCTTTTATTTCTCTCTTAAATTTCCTTCTGTGTGTTGCAGACTTTACATGTGAGAGTGTCTATTAGGGGCTGCTGTGTTGATAGGTTTGGAGATGGAACTGGATCTATCCTGAGGGCAGAACATGCAGAGCAGATTAAGAGAATGCACTGCAAATTCCCCCCTTGTACTGCTCAGGAATTCAGGCAGCATGCAGGCTGCTCTGCACAAGATCTAATTTCCTCCAGATCTTAAAGGAATGACTTCTAAGGACAAGCTCTTCCAGTGGAGGCTTGTCTGGAATACATTCTTCAGCAGAGGGGACCAAAGCCTGCTCTCTGATAGGCAAATATCAGATTTGAACTCCTGCACTGAAGCTGAGCCTCTTGCTCTGCATTCAGGTTGCTGCTCCTGGGAGCAGACTCTCTCCCTGGGAGATTGTTTGCTCTTTGAGGACCACTGACACTGGGGAGGTGACAAAAGAGCGGCAGGATGCTGAAGGCAGAGAGCAGGGTAATGGGAGCTGGTGTGAGTAATGAGTTATGGAGCAGCTAACACAGGTGCTGAGGAAATTCATCCTTTTGCAGGCATTCAAGGCAGGAAAGATGTGAACAAGGGGGAGGGAAAGAGAGGAAGAAAGCAAACCAATAAACCCCTGCCTTTGTGCAGTGAAAAGTCATTTCCCTGTCGCCCACACAGCCACAGGCCCTGGGTACAGAAGGGATTGCTTCATGTAGTGAAAACCTGAGAGGACAGGGAACAAAGAAAGGGGAGTTCTGTTGGCTTGGGCTTGGATTGATTTGATTTTAGAGGGTAACAATTCTGCTTCTGTCAGAAATTCAGCTGAAGCACCTCTGCTGCAAGGACAGGCTGAGGGAGCTGGGGCTGTGCAGCCTGGAGGAGAGAAGGCTCCAGGGAGACCTTAGAGCTGCTTTTGAACATCTGAAGGGGACCTACAGGCAGGCTGGGGAGGGACTGCTCAGAAGGGTCTGTGGGGATAGGATGAGGGCAGTGTTTTGGAACTGGAGCAGGGCAGTTAGGCTGGGCACCAGCAGGGCACTGTGCAGAGGCACAGTGAGGGTGGAGTGAGACTGGCACAGGCTGCCCAGGGAGGTGCTTGAGGCCTCATCTCTGGAGGCATCCAAGCTCAGCCTTGCTGTGTTCCTGGGCAGCCTGCTCTGGCTGGAGCTGTCCCTGCTGGAGGGTCCCTTCCCAGCCACTGTGTTCTGTGGCTGTGTGAAGCACACATGGGGACATGGCAGCCTTTGTGGTGTGTGCTTGTAGGGAGCTCTGCAGAGCAGCTCAGCACTCTGCTTGGCACCCTCCTGGGCACCTGCAAACCCTGGAGTCAAACAGGCTTTAACCAAGGCGAAGCTCTGCTGAGCCAGGACAGAGCAGGGAGGAGCTGCAGGCAGAGCAAACACCAGCCCAGGTTGTGCTCCACCGACTGCCCTCTGCTCTGCCCCAAGCCTCTGACTAGAGGAGATCACACCAAGGAAAGAGTAACCTAAACCAATGATGGCAACAGAGATCAGAGACTTCTGTAAGCTGGCCTCTGGATCCCCTCTGATCCATGTGAACCTCTCCTACATCCTCAGAGGCAATCACCTGCAAGGAGCATGGGGCACAGGATGATCAGTCAGGTGAGCCCCACCTAAGAGCCAGCTCAGCTCCTCTACCAATTCCTTTTCAGCTTGCAGGAACCCAAGGCTTTGCTCTAGCACTTGGCATGTATGTTGGGGTTCAGTTTTTCTTTTTTTTAACACCTAGGATGAAATATCAGCAAAAGGTGCTCATGGCTGCAGTGAGAGCTTGGTTTGAGTTCAGTGCTAAGTGTGCTCATGGCTGCAGTGGGAGCTTGGTTTGAGTTCAGTGCTGTGTGCTCATGGCTGCAGTGAGAGCTTGGTTTGAGTTCAGTGCTAAGTGTGCTCATGGCTGGGGTGAGCTTGGTTTGAGTTCAGTGCCACCTTCTAGATGAGATGAGGTTGGCAGCAAAGCAACCTTTTCTGTCCTTTGCATTTTCCTGCTGGAAGGCAGCACCCACCTGCCCTTCCCTCCCATCAGCTGCTGAGTGCTGGGATGTGAGGGTTTTGTTTGGGATTCGTTTAAGGCTTTCATGGGGACATTTTCAAAGGCACACAGAGGAAGCATTTTGAGTTTTTGTTAAGCTGCAGGGGGTTTGTTTTAAAATATTGTCAAGGAGTGCTCCAGCTGGGAGAGTTGGAAAAGCAAATCCACTGCTTCTGAGCTTCTGTAGCATGCATTTGTCCAGGGAAGGCAGAGACTGAGTGAAGAGAGTGGCAGAGGCTGACTGCTCCAAGCCCTGTGTGTGTGATCTCTCACTCTAGGCACAGCCCTGCCTGCTGCTAGTGGTGGCTTTGAGGGCTCAGTGTTCACAGGTGTCAGCAGTGGGGCTGCTTCCAACAATAAACTGCTTGGGGCTGCTGTTTGTGGGTTAGCAGAAGTCAATATCCTTGATCCTGGCTGCCTGAAGGACAGGGTCAAGAGAGGTGACAGGAAGGGCTGCAGCATGCCCCCTGTGGGCACAGGCTGGGAGAGCTGGGGCTGGGCAGCCTGGAGAGGAGAAGGCTGCAGGGAGACCTCAGAGCAGCCTGGCAGTGCCTGAAGGGCTGCAAGAGAGCTGAGGAGGGACTTGGGACAAGGGCTGGGAGTGCCAGGATGAGGGACAATGGCTTTGAGCTGGGAGAGGAAGAGGAAATTCTTGAGAGTGAGGGTGGTGAGACACTGGCACAGGCTGCCCAGGGAGGTTGTGGAGCACAGAGGCACCCAACATGATCACCTTGGGTGCTTCTGTGCTCCACAACCTCCCTGGAAGTGCTCAAGGCCAGGGTGGAGGAGCCCTTGAGCACCCTGGGCTGGTGGGAAGTGCCCCTGTCCACGGCATGGGGGTTGGCACTGGATGATCCTTAAGGTCCTTTCCAACCCAAACTCTTCTCTGATTCCACAACCTGTAACCTCACACCCCGTGGAAAGAGGCAGACCCTGACTCTGCCTGCCCCTGGGCATGGCTGCTCAGGGTGGGCTGTGTCTGCTGCCAGCAGGACCTGTTGACAGCTGGAGGCTTCCAGCACCTGACAGCCCTCTGGCTGCACAGCTGCCCCCCTCCATGGAGCTCTGGCCCCAGAGTGTCTGCAGCACTGAAACAGGTCCTCAGGACAGCCTCAAGCTGTGCCAGGGCAGGTTCAGGCTGGATGTTAGGAAGAAGTTCTTCACAGAGAGAGTGATTGGCATTGGGATGGGCTGCCCAGGGAGGGGTGGAGTGCCCATCCCAGGAGGTGTTGAAGCAAAGCCTGGACGGGGCACTTAGTGCCATGGTCTGGGTGATTGAGTAGGGCTGGGTGCTAGGTTGGGCTGGGGGAGCTTGGAGCTCTCTTCCAACCTGCCTGATTCTGTGATTCTATGACTCTAAGATCACAGAGTCCTGGAATGGCTCAGGCTGGGAGGGACCTTGGAGATCTCCACCACAACAGGAACACTTCCCAGCTAGACTCAGCTGCTCAAGGGCTCATTCAACCTGACCTTGAACACTCTCCTTGGGCAGCCTATTCCAGAGTCTCACAGCCCTGGTACTGAAGAACTTCTTTCTCAGCTCCAATGTGCACCATGGACCTGGCACAGAGAAGCCCAGGATGAGCAGTGCACAGCCAGCAGTGAGCAGGGGCACTGGGAGGAGGAGTTCACAGGCTCACAGTTGTCAGGGGATGTAAGGGATCCAAAGAGCTCATCCAGTCCAGCCCCCCTGCCAGAGCAGGACCAGACAATGCAGCTCAGGGCCCACAGAACACATCCAGACCGGCCTTGAAAGGCTCCAGAGAAGGAGACTCCACAGCCTCTCTGAGCAGCCTGTACCAGGGCTCTGGGACCCTTACAAGCAAGAAGTTCCCCCTGAGTAGCCCTCAGCTCTAGGAGAGCCTACAGCTGTGCAGCTCCAGGGTGTAGCTGAGCCTCAAAGGCAGCCCCAAGCTGCGTTGTGATCCCCCCTGCAAGAGCAGAATGGTTTCAATGAGCCTGGAGCATGCCAGCACCCTGACAGCTGCCAGCAGGAGCAGTGCTGGTGCCTCAAATTAGTTTAGACTTCACAGGCTCCACCCCCACCTTCTGCTTAACAAATGTATGGGAGAGGAGAGCAGAGAAGAAAGGCTGCAGGAAAAGCCCTCCCGAGCCGCGGGAACCAATTCTGCTGTCACTCAGGAGTTATGAAACAAGCCAAGCATAGACTGAAGGTGAATGTTAATGACTAAGGAGGCAGACAGATGGTCCAGCTCTGCTTTAGGTGGCTCATCCTGCTTTCTTATTCACAGGCAAGTGTCTTGGATGGATGGGTGGGAGGCTAAGACGCCGCCGAGGCAAGACGTGGGTCACCTTTTGCCTGTGGCCAGGCAGAGCAGATGTGGCAGCACTGAACCATCACAGAGTCCTCTGGGCTCGGGTTGGAAGGGACCTCGAAGCTCAGCCAGTGCCACCCCCTGCCATGGGCAGGGACACCTCCCACCAGCACAGGGTGCTCAGGGCCCTGTCCCGCCTGGATGCTTGCAGGGAGGGGACATCCACAGCCTCCCTGGGCAGCCTGTGCCAGGGTCTGCCCACCCTCACTGCCGACAATTTCTTCCTCGTCTCCACTCCCAACTCCCCTCCTCTAGCTTCAATCCATTTTTAATCCAGTTTGTGTTTACAGAGAGGGAAACCAACTCAGCTTTTTAGCAACCTCTACCACCACATCCTTGTGTCTGCTCCCTGCTTGATTGGATCAAAAAAGCAAAAAGGAAGGAAAGAAAAAAAATCCCAACTCTGTTAACCTAAATTTTTCTGTGCCACAGTTCTGTGTCCCCAGCAGCTGTGAGTTATTTACCCCAAATATTAACAAATTGCTGCTGCAGTGTCCAACTTGTGGGAGCCTTCCCATTAAGGTGTGCTGTGGAACTGAGCAGGCAGTGCCTCGAACTCCTCCATCAATTCACCTGTGTAATTGCCCAGCACCTCCTGGGTACAGAGGCTGCATTTCAGAGGAGCTGAGCTCCTGCAAGCTGGACAGTTAGATAGTTCTGGCCAATTTAATTATGCAAATGACAATTCAGTTTCTGGGGAATATATTATCAGGCTTACTTCAAAGACTTGCATAGAATTCTCTCCTATCATCTTTTTTTATGGTTCTTCTTCTTTGTTGCACGAGTGAAAATGAAATATTACAACACGTGGAGAAAATTTGGTGAGGAGAGAAATGAGCTGGAGACATCTGCAAATGCCTCCCCTTCCAGGCAGGGGCTGGGGAGCCAGCAGCAGGGAGGGACAAATCCTGCTTTCTTCCTCTCCTGTCTTGCAGAAATGCTTTTATGGAAAAAATTGGTGGGACTTAAATGAAAACATCATTACAGGCATTCTAAATCACACCCAAGGACTTAATGGAATGTCTGGGCTGAAGCATCCTAACATGTGTAAAGGAGCTGTAGGCAAAGGGAACCTGCTGCCAAGCTCCTGGCTTTGCAGAGTGACTGCTTCACCACCACCCAGGCTCCTGCCCCAAGCTGGCAGGGTGCCACAGCTGCCATGTTCTAGGCCCCCCCAGAGGAACTGAGCAATGGGAGGCACTTTGCACTCTGCCTGGGAACTTGGCAGTTGTGAAGTTCTGGATGCATGAAAAGCTCTTTCCATGGGGCAGGCAGAGCTCAGTGCATGGCACTAAACAAAGGTCTTTGGATGGTTGTTTTACAGATGATTTTCACCTTTCCCTGAACTTTTCTTTCCCCACCTTTCCCAGCTATTTCTCTGCTCTTGGCTTCACTGGGACCTGAGCACAGGACTGCCTGCTTGATGTGCTGGGGCTGAACCATGGAATCATCAGGGTTGGAGAAGACTCTGGGATGATTGAGCCCAGCTGTAACCCAGCTGTAACCCAGCTGTAACCCAGCTGCCCTGAGCCATCTCCTGAAGCACCACATCTACAGCTTCCTGAGCACCTCCAGGGATGGGGACTCCACCACCTCCCCAAGCAGCCTGAACACTCTTGCAGGAAAGAAGTTTTCCTGCATCTCCAAGTGAGCCTCTCCTGGCACAACTTAAGTCCATTGCCTCTCACTTTTCTTCCCACTTCTCTGCTTTAGTATTGAGAGCTGCCCTCATCTTCATCAGTGTCCCCTCAAAGCAGACTTCTCTCTGGGACTGGTTTTTAATTTTTAGCCTTTAATTCAGTGAATTCTTTGGAGTGATTTCTGATCCCTCTCAGAAGGGGACACCTTTATAACTTGTGCTGGTTTGAGCTAATTGGAATATTTTTTAATAGAGAAAATTATACTGTAGGCTGTGAAGGTAAAAACCATGGTGATGTCTACTTCACTCAGAGGCTTGCTGCGATGTTTAGGTATAAGAAAACCAAAACAAAGAAGATAAGAGTCTCTTGAGCTGGCAGTCTGGGTCACGAGGGACTTACTTGCTTACTGGGCTTGCTTGCTGCTTGGGTCTTGGGCTAGCAGCTCTGGCTTCTCCTCTCTGTTGAATAACTTCACTAACCACTTTTCTTCTAATGCTCCCCAGCCGATACTCCTTGCGCGTAAGCCAAACCTTGGGGTAAGGTGTGGGAGTGGGGAGAAGGTGGAAGGGTGGTTGGGAGCCCCTCCTGGGGTCTCTGATTTCTGGGAGGGGAGTTGTGTGTCTGTATTACCTTAAACTTGTATATTTCTGTAAATATTCTTGTAAATACTGTATATATTTGCTTGTATATTGTGCTGAGCTGTAAATAGAGCTTCATCTCTTAACTTCCAGTCCGGCTGAGATCTAGTCTGGGTCATTTCAAAGTGTGGGGGGGCGGGGAACTCCCAAACCGTCACATAACTCCAGGTTCATTCCCAAGGAGTGCAGGGCAGAGCTCACAATGGATCCCAACAGCCTGCACTCTTAAAAAGTCATAAGCCAGCTTCCCATTTCCATTTTTACAGTAGAAGCAAATCTTTCTCCAGCACAGGACAGGTTGTAGGCAATCAACCTGCCTCCTGGGCTCAGCCTAGCATGGGCTAGGGAAAGGTCTTAATGGGCAGGACCACAACTGAGTGATCACAACTCTGGGCAAAGGAAGCTTCTGGCTGGCATGAAATGGGGAGGTTGAGCTCATGAAAGCCTCCCTTCTGTGTGCTGTTTTCATGGCAACCAGATGTGGGCTTGCAAGGTTCTGCCCCAGACTCTTCCATCACCAATATTGTTAGTTACCCTTAATTCTAATGAGGTGACAATAATTTGTCTTTGGAAATTGCTGAAGCTCCCTCTGCAGTCGAGGGGGAAAGATCCACACCTCCAGAGCATGAATCACCTCACCCAGAAAAACACCTTTGTTAGTGCTCTCCCTTAATTGCAGAGGCACTGGATGAATAATGTGAAGGAGGATGCTCAGCGAGGTGAAGGGAATCATCCCTAAATGATTAGATCTCTCTGCTCCCAATAAGGCCATAGATAAGCTGCTAAAGATCAATGCTGTGTCAGCTCCCTACAAGAGCTGCTGCCAGCCCATCTCCTCCTTGACGTATTGGAGTTCCACCCTGGTTTAGACCAGGAGAGAGGAAGAAATATGAGGTAAGGCTCTGGCATTTGGTGTTTAAAAAACTCGAGTGAGTAAAAGAGGAGCCATTTAACATCTGAGTCACATCAAGATTAAGATTTGTTCCTTAAACTGACTCGTTTAATCCTCACTCCTCTCATAGCTGCAGCTCAGGTGCGTGGGGATGCAGTTACCTGGGTTGGCAGAGACCTTTTAGCTGCCTCTTGAAGGTGGCAGGGCTGGGTGGCAGGGCTGGCTTGGCTTGAACACCTCCCTGTTTGCCCATGTGGCAGGGCTGGTGTGGCTGGGTGGCAGCCACTCTGCCAGGGGCTTGTCATTAACAGTCAATTCACCAGGCTAGCAGCTCAGACACTGGCCTCTGGCTTCTCTTCCCTCTCTGCCACTGCCTTTTGAATCTTGCATTGCTTTGTCTCTCTCCTCTGCAGACTTAGCAGCAGAGAGGATCTGCAGTAGGTAGGCACTCACTGGCTTTTAATCAGTCATGCCACTTCTGTTTGTTAGTCCATTTCCCATGGGCACTGCCTAGCATGAGGCCTTCCCCAGCCAGCCTGTGAGGGACCAGTAGGAGCTGTGGAGGATCAGCCCTTGCCTGAGAGGCAGTCCCTGCCTCCAGGAGCTGTGCTGAAGCAGTAATTATAGCCCCAACTGTGAAACCCTCCCAAAGGGCTTTATGAACACCCTCTCCAGTGCACATTTCAATTTACAAGGTTCATTTGAATCAGTGGCTAAGAAGAATAATGAGTAACATGGGTGACAGCCACCCAGTGCTTGGGATTTACACATCCAGTTGATTCTGTAATTGACTGCTGGTGACACTCTCCATTTCCTCGTTGTCTAGCTCCTTGCTGCAGTGGATTAGATTGGGAGGCAGTTTGACACTTGCTTTCCCCATACCTGGGCTTCTCTGGCTATCTCCTGCTCTCTCAATTTCACACCAATAAGTGGTGCAAAGCAGAGAGAGAAAAAGCACAAACCTTGCTCTCATCAGTGCATGACTCAAAATGCTTCCAGCTCCAGCAGCTGCTGCCAGCAGCTGGCTGTGGGCTTGCTGCTGGCTGCTCTGCAGCACCAAGAGCAGAGCCTCTGCCTCCTACGTTGCGCCGAGAGCGCTCCCGGCTCCGGCTGCCAGTTAATCCTCTTAAACCACCCATTGGCTTCTTGTGTGCTAACCCAAGATTTGGGTGCCAAAAAATCTGCATTCAGACTGAATGCTAAAGGCATTGCTGCCGGCTTTGAACTGGCAGAGATGCCCCCCAGCTCCTGCTAAGCAGCATCCAAGGCGCCGAGAAGCACACACGTTAATACTTGATGATAGCAGCCCCCGTGCCAGGCTCCAGCCTGCATGCTGCTTGCCAAGGCTGTCTAGACACTGAGTGTGGAGTGATGCTTCTCTAGAAGGACTCACAGGCTGCAGGGAGGGCCAAACCTCCCAGCAGACGTAGAGGGAGCACAAGACCAAACAATGACATCAGTCAGCAGGAGAAGTGATGATCTGAGCACAGCAACTGATGTCTGCTTCTGGTGTGTTTGTCACAAGCAGCAGAGTCTTGAGCCAAGACATTTTCTTTAGTTAGCTGCTGAGCAGCACAAGCTTCAGAGCTGGGCCTGCTCTGGGCTGAGCTGCCCACGGACTGCAGTCCTGCAGGGCTGTCATGGAATGGTAGAATCTTTTTGGCTGGGCAAGCCCTTTAAGATCATCCACTTCAACAACTCATTCTGCCAAGGCTGAGGCTAAACCAAGCCCCCACATCTCTTCAGTACCTGCAGGGATGGGGATTCAACCACCCCCCTGGGAGCCCTTTCAGGGAATAAGTTTCTTCTCTCTGTGCCTGGCTGAGCTGTTCCTGGCTGATCCTTGCCTGGCTACCCCTTGAGGTGTCCCACTGCTGGAGTAGCTGCTTTCTGCTCCAGCAGGAATGCCTCTGGCTGGCCTCCCTCAGCACTCACCCAGCTGCCTCATGGAGCCTGTGCAGCCTGCAGGAGAGTGGGTTTTGAGGAGCTGGATGAGAAATGGCAGTGACACGAGGGACTGCCAAGTCCCTGGAGAGCCAGTGGGGGTCGTGAAGGGTGCTGAGAACCTGGCTCAGGAAGGAATTACATCTGAGGACAGTGAGGAATTTTTGCAAAGCAATTTCTCAGGGGAAGGAATTGTCAGAGAGTAAAGATTGGACTCTTGAAGGCTTTGTCCTGCTTTGCCGATGGTCTCAACACTGCTACCTTAAGTAGTGTTTGCTTGCATTTGTAATGCCTGCTTCAAAGGCTGGAGGCAGGCACAAAGCCCTGCGGTGAGCAATTAGTGCAGCCCTGCCCTGCTGCCCCCCTGCTCAGGCTCAGCTCATACCCAGGCTGCCATCGCAGTGACAGGCTGGAGAGCTGAGAAAAGAATCTACTTTTGGATGGTACCTCGTGTGGAGCACACCCCCCTGGGAGCCACGGGGAGAATCACCTGGAATTTAGCAGTAATTACTGTGAGGAATTTAATATTTGAGCTCAGAGTCTGCAAGATGCAGGGTGAGATATCAAAGTCTTTTTATGTCCACCCTCCCTGCCTCATTAGATGAATATTGAGCTGTTTGCCATTGGTATTCCTTTCAGTCACTCACTTCCAGCCATGCTTGTGGTGGGCACTGTAAATACCACAACAGGACAACTGGAACAGGCTCAGAGCAGAGTGCAGTGAGTGACCAGAGTCAGCTGCACACCAAAGGTGGAGCAAAGGGGAACCAAGGGCAATGGCAAGGAGGGAAACTGCAGCAGGGGACTGCGTTCAATTGTTGTTGTCCTCCTGCTGTGGTAGTGCCAGGGGCTGGGGCTGGTGTCCTTGTAGCAGGAATTGCTGTGGGCACAGATTGAGAGCTTGTCCCTACCCTGCCAAATTCACACATTCCAGTAAGAGAACAAAGAGTCACAGAATCACAGCGTGGGTTGGGTTGGAAGGGGCCTCAAAGCTCATCCACCTCCAACCCCTGCCATGGGCAGGGACACCCCCACCAGCACAGGTTGCTCATCCAGCCTGGTCTTGGAACAGCTCCAGGGTGGAGGCATCCACAACCCTCCTGGGCAACCTGTGCCACTGTCTCACCACCCTCACTGGCAACAATTTCTCCCTCATCTCCGCTCTCAATCTCCCATCTTCAACCCATTCCCTGTTGTCCTATCACAAGAGGCAGCAGGACCAGCAGACTGCAGGTGAGGAGCTGCAGGCAGAAGCCCAGGAGCTGCAGGCAGGCACAGAAGCTGCAGGCAGAGGCAGAGGAGCTGCAAGCACAGGCAGAGGAGCTGCAGGCAGAAGCCCAGGAGCTGCAGGCAGGCAGAGGAGCTGCAGGCAGGCAGAGGAGCTGCAGGCAGGCAGAAGAGCTGCAGGCAGGCAGAGGAGCTGCAGGCAGGCACAGGCAGAGGAGCTGCAGGCAGGCAGAGGAGCTGCAGGCAGGCACAAGGGTGGAGCATTTCCAGAGGATGCTGCAGCCTGCTGCTGGGACAGTTGGGCTGTGCAAAGCCTGCAGAGCAGACACATCCCATGTGCTGCTCAGCTGGAAAGGAAAGCTCAGCTCTGCTGTTATGATTCAGAATGTATTTTAAGAGAAACTGTAAAAGATCCCTTAATTATACTGTTATAGATTAATATTAAGGCAAGCAGTGAAGCATGAGACAATTACTTTTTATGGTTTTATCACTTTATGGTAATTTTTACAGACATTTCAGCAGCATCCATGGGCCCCAAGTGTCACCAGAGCACCACTCCAGCCTAGTGCTGAGTACAGGAGTAACTAATTGGTCCCTGCTCTGGAGACTCTGTGCAGTAGGCTCCAACATGTCCTAGGAGGCAGGAGGGAAGGAACCAGAGGCTGAGGAAGGGGCTGCACTATGGCCAACAGGTATGGCAGCAGAAACAGTGCCATAGCCTGGTCCTGGGGCTTGCATATTCTGCTTTCATGAATCCCTGCTCCCTAGGGAGCCAAACAGCTTTCCCACAAACCCATCTGTCTCTGGCATCATGTTTTTGCTAAACAGGTTGCAGCAACGAGTCTCAGTCTGGCCATGCATTTGGGAAGGGCTTTCCTCAGGTGGGATTGTGGATTGGGCTCTCTGATGTCCCAGAACCCTGCAGCCCAGCAGTGCCCTCCTGCAGCCCAGCAGTGCCCTGATGCAGCCCAGCAGGCAGCTGTGTGCAGGCTGCAGCCAGAGCAGTGTGGACAGCAGGGAAGGAGAGGGGATTGTGCCCCTTGGCTCTGCTCTGCTCAGCCCTCACCTCCAATCCTGCCTCTGGCTCTGCTGTCCCCAGCAGGAGGAGGACACAGAGCTGCTGGAGAGAGGCCAGAGGAGGCCACAAAGATGCTGGCAGGGCTGGACCAGCTCTGCTGTGGGCACAGGCTGAGGGAGATGGGGGGATGCAGCCTGCAGAGAAGAAGGCTCCAGGGGCACCTCAGAGCTGCTGCCAGTGCCTGAAGGGAGCCTGCAGGAAGGCTGCAGAGAGACTTTTGCTGAGGGGGTCTGAGCCAGGCCAAGGGGCAATGGTTTGGAGCTGAGGCAGAGCAGGGTTAGAGTGGAGCTGAGGCAGAAGTTGTGCAGTGTGAGGGTGGTGAGAGCCTGGCACAGGCTGCCCAGGGAGGCTGTGGCTGCCTCCTGCCTGAGGCTACTCAAGGCTGGATGAGACCAAAGCAGCTGAGCCTGGCTGAGAGGTGTCCCTGGGCATGGAGGGGAGGTTGCAGGAGCTGATCTCTGAGGTCCCTTCCAGCCTGAGCCACTCCAGGGTTCCATGCTGAGGAGCTGCTGTGCACTCTGGATAGCTTCTCTTGGCTTCTGAAAAATCTCAACCTGAGGGAGAAGAAAGCAAGGGAAGAGCAGAGGCAGGCCTGTGAAACCCCCCAGGTGCCTGGCAGTGACCAGAGCAGCTTCATCCTCAGTGACCACCTTCAGCCCTGCTTTGTGTCTGTGTATCACTGAACTCACTGGGCAGAACAAAAGAGGTGCTAATGTTAATGCCTCATGAATATGCACAGAAAGTGTTCCCTTTTGGTTAAATATCAACATTTATAGTAACCTTCCTGTTCTCTGTGTTTAATAAGAGTGACAGATAGTGGGTGCTGTGGGCTAAGGCTCTTCATTAACACCCTTCTCTTGGGGATTCTTGACATTTAATTCCAAGACACACGTGAAGGGAATGCAGATCCTGGGGTTAGTTTGTGCATATTGAGCATTCCTGTACACAAGAAGGCAGCAGGAAATGTAGGGCATGTCCTCAGAAATGCCAACCCCCTCTGAAAACAGACCCTCGGCTCCAGTGGGCAACAGCTTCTGATTCTGCAGCTCCTCACAAGTGCCTGCTGGGCTCAAAGGAGATGGAAGCTGCAGGCTGGAGACAGGCTGGGGGAGCTGGGGCTGCTCAGCCTGGAGAAGAGGAGGCTTAGGGGGGCCTTAGAGCTGCATTTCAATGTCTGAAGGGGACCTACAGGATGGCTGGGGAGGGGCTGCTCAGAAGGGCCTGTGGGGACAGGACAAGGGCAATGGTTTGGAACTGGAGCAGGGCAGAGTTAGTTTGAATATCAGGAGGAAGTTTTACACAGTGAGGGTGGGCAGAGAGTGGCACAGGCTGCCCAGGGAAGTGCTTGAGGCCCCATCCCTGGAGACAGCCAAGCTCAGCCTTGCTGTGTCCCTGTGCAGCCTGCTCTGGCTGGAGCTGTCCCTGTGCCTGCAGGGGCTTGGACAAGGTGAGCTTGGAGGGTCCCTTCCAGCCTGCTGCAATGGGTGAGCGGCACAGGGCAGAGCAGCAGAGACAGCAGAGGCTTGCTCTGACCCAGCAGCTCTGCCCTGGCACAGTCACTGCTCTCCTAGCAGAGAAGACAGCCAGCAGCAGCTCACTGCAGCAAGCCTTGTTTTTTGTGAGCTCCCAGCCAGGCTGGCAGATGGCCTCTGCCATGCAGGTAGTACCTGCAGTGCTCTGCTCCAGGCAGCAGGAGTCTTCACTTTTCTGTCACCACCTTTCATGCTGACAATGATGGGAACAGGAAGGACTTGCTGGTGCCTGGGTTTGAAGCACAGACCTTGTCTGCTGCACTCATTTCTCTCCTGGTTTTCAATCTTGGGCTTAGCAGAAAGAAAAGTTTTGACACTGACAATGTCTTCTGTGTGGGCTTGTCTTGGTTGAATCCTCCTGTGTTCCTGCATCTGTTGTGCAGTCTGCTGGTTCATGGGGAAGGCTTTGAAACCCAATCACAACTGACATTGTCTCTGGTTTTTAACTCTTCTGAGGAACTGAGATCCAGCTCGGCACAGACAGCAGAATTATTTCTGATAGATTGGTGAAAGACAAACCAGAAACCTTAGAAAATGTTGAGGCAGGGAAATCAAAATGTCCTCAGGAGGGGAGGTTGAGACTGGAGGTTAGTGAGGGTGGAGAGACACTGGAGCAGGCTGCCCAGGGAGGCTGTGGGTGCCCCCTCCCTGCAGGTGTCCAACCTGGGCTGGTGGGGGTTGGAACTGGCAGGTCCTGTGTGAGGTCCCTTCCAACCCAACCCATTCTGTGGTGACTTCAGGCCTCAGTGATGCTGTAACTTTCAAGCCTCTGTGTCTGCTTTTGGTTGCAAAGCTCAGCACACTGCCCAGAGCAGTAAATATTCCTGCTCTCATCCTGTCCCTGAGAAATGGAGGCATAAGTTGGTGGCAGCATAGTCTGGTGTGATGCTGTTAGAAACAGAAAAGGAAGATTAATGAGCTGGTGGTGGAGGTGCCTCAGATGCCATCAGCTGACACTGGTATGGGAGTGCAAACATCACCATTAGCTATTGAAATATTGCTGCTAGACACTGAAGCCAAGGGGAGGAAGTTGTGTGGCACAGAGGAGCATCTTCTGCTCCAGCTCCCCCAGCAGATGGCTGGGGTGAGGTTCACAGAGTAGGTCAGCTTGAGGCCAGCAGAGGTCAGAGGTCAGTGATGAGGAAGGGATCATTTCCACAGGGGCGAGGCTCAGATAATTTACTCCCTACTTTCCTCTTTGCTTCCAGTTCCTCCTTCCTCAGCTTGCAGCTGGCAGTTGCTGTTTTCCTGCCTCTGCCATGGAAATGCCAGGGGAAAGGAGCAGTGCTGGAACTTGGGAATTTATGGTGGAAGCCTACTTCAAAGATGCTCAAGCAGCAGCCCAGCAGGAAGGTCCCACGACTGCTGCACCCTGAGTGCCAGCTGAGCCTTGTCCTGGCTGTGCTGCACTGCTGGGTGGGCTCTCACCTCCTGGGTGATCAGAGCAGCCTGGGTGGGAAGAGAGGCTGCTGCTGGGCAGGCATTTGGCAGACAAGTGCCCAGCAGCTTTGCAGGAGCTGAGGTGGCACCTCCCCGAGGATGCCAGCCCTGCTCTCCCTGCGGTGCTGCGCTGGCAGGGCAGGCTGAGGACTCATCTGGCACACCCGTGTGTGGCACAGAGCATTTGTGGTCAGCAGTGTCCTGAGCACAGGTTTCATTGCACCCTGGTAGAATTTACCCATCTTATCCTGCCCTGGCCTGCACAGAACCAACCCCCCTGGGCACGATATCGATCCTGTGCCTGTGAGATCAGTGCTCCCTGGCCTCTGAACTACCTTTGCCACGCAACAGGAGGCTCCAGAGCCAGCTGCACAGCTCCTCACCACCTGAAGATCAAGCTGGGGTGGGCAGCCTGAGTCCAGGTGAGGATCCTTTCAAACAGAGCAGCTGTGGCCCAGGCCTGCCCCTGAGTGCAGGGGGCAGGAAGAGAGCCTGAGCTGGGGCTGCCTGCCTGAGCTCTGGAGCACAATGGAGCAGCAGCTCCTGCAGGCAAGGTCCCAGAGAGCAGAGAGGTGCCAGGGCAGAATGAAAGGGTAGTGAGAGGCTGAGCAGAGCCTGGGAAACACATCAGCAGGAGGAGGGTAAAGCACCTTTGGTAGCTTATGGTTGCAGGTTGGTTGGCATGGCCAGCAGGGTGCTGAGAGCTGCTGCAGGGTGCTGAGAGCTGCTGCTGTTGCAGAGGTTGGTCCTGTGCTGGCACTGGGCTCTGCTGGGTTTGCTCGTGGGTAAGCTGAGTGAGCCTTGCCAGTCTAACCAAGTGCTGAGGTTGGCTTGCTGCTGTGCAGAGAATATTTACTGAGAGGAGAGGCTCTGGGGTCAGACCCAGCTGCATTGTGTGTGAGGAAAATGTTTCTTGTCCCTTTGCTTTACTCAGGAACCAAACATGGCAATGGGGATTGTGCCATGGGAGAAGCTGGGGAGGTCTTCTTAAAGCTCTCTTGTTCATCTTCAGTGGCTCCTAGTGCTGAGCTTCCTGCCCTGGCAGCTGTTGTGTGCCCCAGCTGCCCTGCCTGCTCCTTGGCTTGGCACCCTCCTTCAAGTGGCACAGGGCTGGAGCAGCAGTGTCTCAGTCAGGGAGGGGTCTCCTCTGCAGGCTGGCAGGACCTGGTGCAGAGCTTGGTGAGAGGCACTAGAAGCTGGGCTGGCATCTCCTCCTAGGGGCTGCATCTCTTCCTAGGGGCTGGCATCTCCTCCTAGGGGCTGGCATCTCTTCCTAGGGGCTGCATCTCCTCCTAGGGGCTGCATCTCCTCCTAGGGGCTGCATCTCCTCCTAGGGACTGGCTTGGGAGCTGAGGGTTCAGAATTAACAAACTGAGGAATTTTCACAACCTGGGGGAAAAAAGAGGATTAAAGGAAAAATGAACTGGGGGAGCAAGAAGGAATCTGAATGTGAGGTTGCTCTCTAAACCTCCTTCCCTTGTGCCAGGGGCTGCTCACAAGGCAACAGATAGCTCAAGGGCCTGCCTGGAGGCACCTTTTAGTAGTGCCCATTTATGCCAAGGCTGCACACCTGGGAGCAGCAGCAGGAGATGTGTGCTCATGGCTGTCTGATGGGAGGGTGCAGCTGGCTCTGTTTAGAATGGGAAAGTGCCTCTGGAAGTGAGAGTGCTGCTGCCAGCCTGCACTGGCACAGCCTTGCCGCAGCACTTTGGAAGTGTTGCTGTGCCCAAGCCCCTCCACAGCTTGGGTTGGCATCTTTAAGTCCCCTGGACTTGCTGGCACATCTCCTCCTGCCTTGCTTGTTTGTACTCTGGGGCTTGATTTTAGTTCTCAAATGCTGCCTGGGTTTTGTTTGAATTTTTGACTGCAGCACAGCTGCCAGCTGAGAGACAGCAGTGTCAGACTGCCTCTCCTGCTTGGGAAGGGCCTTAGGTTCTAGCCAGAGGCTGCTGGTGCAAGCTGTCTGCTTCAGCCAGGGTCCCTCCCATGGGGGAGTTCAGTCTCATCCCCTAAAAGTGCTTTAGCAGGATTCTGAGAGGTCTTTCATGTGTTTCTGCCACCTTCCTGGATGTCTGCTGGCAGTGTTTCTGTGTTGCCCACAAGTGACTTGGGAAGGACACTCCTGGGCCTTAGTTTCTGCTTCTTAACCCCCAGGAGAGATGTCCACTGGTCCAGTGCACTGTGTTGCAGGCACATGCTAAAGCCCTCCGTGGCCTGGCAATGTCTGGGCTGCAGCTGCCTCTGTGTGGGAGAAGCCAAGGGGCACAGACCTGCAGCTGGCACCGATCAGTTGTGAGGGTGATGGGGAGCAGCAGGTCAGCTCTGCAGCCCAGGCTGGAGGTTGCAGGTAATTCTTGCTTCAGGCCTCCCCCAGGTTGCTGGGAAGCTCATTAGCTGGTTAATAGCCTTTGCTGGTCCCTAAGTAGGCAGCAGTGCTAAGTGAGTAGAGGTTGGCTGAGGGAACAAATGATGTCCGTGCAGCAAAATGCTTTCCCAGGCTATCAATCAGGAGTTCTTGGCCAGAACAAGTTGTTATTGTTTCTTCTCCAGCTGTGATAGCTTTGTGCTTTATTACCATTTCCCTATGCTGTGATGAGCCCCAGACAGGGCTTTGTGCTCATCCATGTGCAGCAGCATTTAAGGCACTTCAAGAGGACAGAAGAAATCAGCTCCCCTTCTTCTGAGTGGCACAGGCAGACTGTGGCCATCCAAAACCTGGCACAGGCTTTCCACAGACAGAGTGAGAACCTTCAGTGTGCTCTCAGGTGTGTGTGTGTGTGAAGGCTCTTTCACCCCTGCATGTTGAGATAGCTAAACTGACTGCTCCTGCACTTGATGCTTTCATCTCTGCTCCCAGAGCAGCTCTGATGTGGCACCTTTCCCCCTGCCTGCAGCTCAGCTGCTGCTTACCATGGGGATGATAAGAGGAAAAACAACTGAACAAATCCCTTTATACAATGCAAATGTTTTCATGCTCTGTACCAACTCAGGGCTGTCTTGATAGGAGGGATGTGGTGGTAAGAAAATTATATTCTTTAGCCCAGAGCAAGTTTAATATCAGTACTACTACTAAAGCACTGTGGCTCCTTTCTTTTACTTGGTGCCCAAAACACTTCTCAGCCTCACTGCAGCTTTCATAGGGAGTTTTGCTGCTGGTGCCCCCGCAAACAGGGCAGAAACCTAAAACCAGAGAGACAAAACCAAACAACAAACCTGAACAAAAGAAATGCATGAGGAAAAAAGGTTCCCTGGAAATCAACAGGCAGGCTTGAAAGGGCTTCACTGTGCTCTGAAGTGCTGGAGCAGAAACAAACCCAGTGGAGGCAAGAGCCAGAGAACTGAGGCTGTCTGGTCTCGAGGAGGCTGAGAGGGGGACTTGTTGCCCCTGAATACCTGAGGGGTGGGTGCTAAGGTGAAGGCAATGGTCTCCCTGGTGTGTGCTGGGGTGGCACAGCCTGCTCTCACAAGCCCTTCTCTCCCCACGCAGGTCTTGCAGCTGAGATTCCCCAGGGGAATAAGTAATGGATCTCAGGATCTGCTGCTACCTCCGAGGTGCCTGAAGCATTGCCAGCTCACCCATGCTGGGTCTCATGGCTCTGGTTCCCTGAGGGCAGGGGGGCACTGCAGGCAGTGTGTCAGTGGCACTGTCAGCTGTGGTGCAGCTCCCCAGGCTCCCCGGGTCTGTGCAAGAGGACAGAGAGCAGCTGGGGTGAGTTCATTGTTCTGAAGAGCTGTGCTGGAAAGCTGAGCTTCAGACCTTGAGAGGGGCTTGTGATGGTGACTGCAATGTTCCCTCTCAGAGAAGATCACATTTTAGACTTCAATGAGTGAGATTTTTCTCACTGACATCACCTACGGTTTTGCATCGCTCCGCATTCAGCTGCGTGGCTAAATTTGAACCAGAAGGAGGGAGAAATACAGCACAGAATAAAAAAGAATAGATAGGATGCTGAGAGGCTGCTAGAGCCTGTTAGAGACCAGCTTAGAGTTCTTACAATCTCCAGAAGTTTTGATCTGGGGGGGGAGGGAATATTCTAAACCCATCACAGCCTGGAGGTGTTCACAGCCAGGTTGGTTGGGGCTTTGGCTGGGGCTAGTGGGAGGTGTCCCTGCCCAGGGCAGGGCTTGGACCTGCAAGGTCCTTCAGGTCCCTTCCACAGGGAGATTCCCTTGCTCTGTGGTCGCTCCCTGTTCCTAACCCTCACTATGGAGGGAAGGTACCTCAGAGGCAGGCAGCAGGTTTGGGGAAGTGGGGAGCAGTGTGGGGGAGAGCACAGAAGTGCTTGTTGGGACCTCCAGCACCGAAGGAGGTGGCAGAGGAGAGTCCATCAGAGATGGCTACTGGAGTGCAGTAGAGAGGACAGGAGTGGAATTTTATCCTCCAGCTGAGATACAATAACCTTTCCAGTGGGGGATTCTGGACCTGAGGCACAGCTTCTCAAAGCCAAATCCTGTGCCATGGACCTGTGCTTGTCCCTTGCTTGGCACAGCTGCAAACCCCCCAGTGAATGGAGTTTTCTCTCTTCCCTCCTGCTGGTATTCCAAGAATTCCTTGTAACCAGCAGTGCTTTGTGTGTTATTGGTCACCTGGATGTGTCCCTTGTGCTTCTCCAACTTAACTGGAATTTTTCAGTTTACCTCTGTTTGTCTCTGCTGTATTGCAAGGATGCCTCATTGCATGTGGAAGGATTCCTGCTGGAGCAGCAGCAATGGGAAGCAGGGCGGGATGCTGCTTTCTCTCTCTGCTCACCACACAGCTCTCACACACTACACCAAGGCAGTGTTCTGCAGGGTCTGGGGGTGGGAGAGGTGCCCTAGACCCAGGCTGGCTGCCTCTGCTCACATTAAAATGTCCTTTTTGACTGCTGCCTTGCTGGAGTTGAACCTGAACTCACTCAGTGTTTTGGCTCTTGTCTCTTGCCAGCTCTCTGAGTGCCTGGAATCAAACACCCATGAAAAATGAAAAGTTTGGGGCAGTTTAGAGGGATCAGAAATGAAATGGGCTTTGGATTTGAGCCTAGTGAGTCAGAAGGCTTTATCTGGGAGAACTTCAAATAGGAGGCCCTCTAATCCAAAATAAAATCCAGCTTAGCTCCTTTCCTGCCCTGTGCCCACTCCAGAGAGTGATTCTGAAGCCAGCTTTGCTTTGTCCTGCTCACCAGTTCAGTTGCAGGGTGGCAAATGGACTGCTCTGAGCTGTTGGGAACTTCTCCATGGGATGCAAGAATGCTTAAGGAGAAAGTTTTTACCCTTGTTCCAGCCAGCCTGGCCTCATAGCCCAGCTACAGGAGATCAGTCCCTGCTGTGAACTCCTGGGTCTGCTGATAGGAGGCCAAACACTTCATCTTGAGAGGAGACAAGGTCAGCTCTTTGTAAAACTTGGCTCCTATGTAAATACAAATCTAAGTGGAGCAAAGAATGATTTTTTCCCTGATTTATGGTGTGACCCAAGTCCTGCAGTGTCCTTCAGATCTGATTTAATGCTGGCACAGTCTCTAGATTTGACTTCCCAGTTATTGGCCATTCATCAAGAAAATGGATGGATCTGATCTATTGTTTTCTCAGGTGGGTCACTGCTCCTGCTGTGAGCCTCACCAAAGTTTGAGGGACTCAAAGCCAAAAGGAAAGACTTTCCTCTTTTCCTTTAATTTTTTTTCTTTCTCTTTTGCCTTGAAAGTTCTCAATCTTGAAGGGTAAGGAAAGAAAAGGGTCAGGGAAAACAAATACCTTCTGCTGTTGAGTTATTGTCCACATGGCCAGGCTGAAGATGTGCTGAATCCCAACCACTGGCACCTCTGGATTCACCATGTGGAAGGATCCAGCTGGAAGCAGCAAAACAACATTATGAAAAGACAGCTCAGAAATATCTTCTGCTGGCTTTGAGTGCACAGACACAGCCTTTGTGTACTATGAGCAGTGACCCTGGAGTGGCAGTGCCAGAGCAGCCATCCCAGTGTAGAGCTGGAGTGGTGATTCCAGAATGGTGCTGGCAGCACAGCTGGAGCAGTGATCCTGGAGTGGTGATCCCAGTGCAGCCAGAGCAGTGATCCTGCAGTGGTGCTGGCAGCACAGCTGGAGCAGTGACCCTGGAGTGGCAGTGCCAGAGCAGCCATCCCAGTGAGGCCAGAGCAGTGACCCCAGAGTGTCCATCCTGGTTAGGGATCCCATCAAGAGCAGGAGCACCGAGGGTGTGGTGTGAGCTCAGTGCTTCCTGGGCCTGAGGGGATCTGCAGCAGTGCCTTTCTGGTTGTGCTTGTGAGTGGAAATGACTTCCCCTGAGCAGCTCTGACAGAAGAGGCTGTTCCTCACCTGCCTGCTGGTGGTTGCACCAACATTCAGCCATTTTGCACTAAGCAGCCAGGGGGTGATGGCTTCAGCTCCCCTGGCATCTTGAGTTTGTTTCTTCCAGCTCCTCAGTGGTTCCTCCCCACACGAGTCACTGGCAAATGCCTGCTCACACTAACCATGGAACTGAAGGCTCTGCTAGCACTGAGATGAGGGTCAGCCCAAACAAGCAGCTCAGATGAAGCTCTGAGTTGAGAAGAGCTAAGAGAAGTTGGAGGCTGAGGTCCTGGGCAGGAGAGCTGTGAAACCATCAAACCCTTGGGAGTGCCAGCAGTGAGGATTTGAATCTTGGGCCCCTGTCCAGAGGTAGGCTCTCGAATCCAGGCTGGCCCTGGAGTGTCAGGTGTGTGGTTCAGCTTTCCTCCTGACACCAGGAGCAGCTCATTCAGATGAGACCCAAAGGTGATGTATTTGTGCCACGATTCAGGGCAAGCTGCACTGATTTGGAGCCTGTTTGCCAGCAGGCTGATGGAACCCACAATGGGTTGGTTTTTTCCAGCACCATTCCCATTATTTGTTCATGTTTTAAAAAGTGCTGAGAGAGAAAAGTCTGCTCTGTGGCTGCCTGCCTGAATGGCAGCATTGGCCTCACATGGCTGCCACCATCTCCAAGTCCTCTTCCCCCACTACCTTCATCCTCTGGAAACTTGGAGGTGTTGTGTTTCCAGCTGTAGGCTGCCAAAGAGCAAGTCCACAGAATCATAGAATGGGTTAGGGGCTGGGCTGGATGACTGCAGGATGTCAGGGGTTGGGGGACCTCCAGGGGTCACAGGATGTTAGGAGTAGGAAGGGACCTCCGGGGTCACAGGATGTCAGGGGCTGGAAGGGACCCAAAGAGCTCATCCAGTCCAAGCCCTGCCAGAGCAGGACCAGACAATGCAGCTCAGGGCACACAGAACACATCCAGACAGGCCTGGAAAGGCTCCAGAGAAGGAGACTCCACAGCCTCTCTGGGCAGCCTGTGCCAGGGCTCTGGGACCCTTCCAGGCAAGAAGTTGCCCCTGTGTTGAGCTGGAACCTGCTGTGCTGCAGCTTCCATCCATTGCTCCTTGTCCTATCCCAGGCAGCAGTGAGCAGAGCCTGTCCCCCCCCTCCTGACCCCCAGCCTTCAGACAGTTATAGACATTGATTCAATCCCCTCTCTTCTCCAGACTAAGCACCCCAGGTCCCTCAGCCTCTCCTCACAAGAGGCCTCCAGAGCTCCCTTCCAACCTCTTCTGTTCTCTGCAGGTGGGAAATTTTTGGGCACACTGATGTGCAGTCCCTTGGTGTGCTCACAGCAACACTCTGAGCTTTGCCTCCCCAGTCTTAGGTCTCTCTTGTTCCAGGCATGCTTCTAGGAGTTCTTTTTCTCCTGATCTCCATAGCAGACATGCACCTGGACCCAAAGGGCCAAGTCAGGACTTCACTCCTGCTGGAACTTGGATCTTCCACATCACTACAAGGTAATTTTAAGACACTTTTGTATCAGCCTGGCTTACTCCAGCATTGTTTGGCTCACTCAAGGTTTAGGGCTCTGCTCAGATCAGGACATGCTGAGGACATTGATTTGGCACTCAAACAGCCTTGGCCCACAGCACACCTTTGGAGCACCTTTCACCTGCAAGCCTCAAACGTGACCCAAGGCTCCTGTAAAGCACTTCTGAGAGCAGAAGGTGTAGGTGAATTCTCAGGCAGCCATGGAATAAATCAGGAGCAAAGCAGAGCAGCTTAATGAAGTAAGAGAGAATGAATCAGTGTTTATCAACTTAATCATCAGATAATGAAGGTTCTGATTCACAGTCACAAGGAGATGAAACATTGCAGGGAAATATGTCAAGTGAAGAGCAACAGGAGTACAAAGGCAGGAATGCTGGGGGCAGGGCTTGCTTAGGAAGCTGGGAAAGCAGGAGAGTAGCTAACAATGAGGCCAAGGAGCTTTGGCTTGGCCAGGCTCCTTTTAAGCTCTCCATCCCAGGGCATTTCTTACTGTTGCTTTGCAACCCTCAAAAGATGGAGCCAAGGGCTGTGACATCTGGGGCAGAAGTGGAACCTCCCCACCAGAGACATGCTAGTGACAGCCTGGGGCTTGAGCTGTGCAAAAGAGGGGCACAGAGATGCTGGAGGGAGGCCAGAGGAGGCCACAAAGATGCTGGCAGGGCTGGAGCAGCTCTGCTGTGGGCACAGGCTGAGGGAGCTGGGGGGGGGCAGCCTGCAGAGGAGAAGGCTCCAGGGGCACCCCCGGGCTGCTGCCAGTGCA
>VWYK01004346.1:85777-113178 GCA_013399775.1 Semnornis frantzii
CAATGGTTTGGAGCTGAGGCAGAGCAGGGTGAGGCTGGAGCTGAGGAAGAAGTTCAGAGTGAGAGTGGTGAGAGCCTGGCACAGGCTGCCCAGGGAGTCACACCAAGGCTCCTCTGGAGTCACACCAAGGCTGCTCTGGTGTCATACTGGGGCTGCTCTGGAGTCACACCAAGGCTGCTCTGGAGTCACACTGGGGCTGCTCTGCTGTGTGATGGGCCAAGTCCAAACCCAGCACCCAAGGAGACTTGGTGCTACAGACCTTTGTTTCCCTCTGCTGCTGTGTGTGTGTGGGATGGGGCAGGGGGGCAGAAGAGTGGAAGCTCTTTGATCCTCCCTCTCATTTGTGTGGTAAATTTGTGTTTCAGAGCCACAGTAAAGCTCAAAACAACTCCCAGCCACATGTGTGTGCTGCCCCAGACAGCCCATCTCTGGGGGGGGGCACTGGGGTCTTCCCCTTAATCATGGGCATCTTCTTCTCTCCCTCAAAGAGTAGGCTGTGACAATTAAGTGCAACAGTGCTGGCTACAGAAAACAATCTCTGGATTTCCATCCAAGTGTAATTTAACTTTCTAATAAGCCTGTTCTGCAGTAGCCACATTTGGTATTTTGTAGCCCTACCTTCCTTCAGAATTGTAGCTAAAGTAACCTGCCCCCAGATTTCTTTGTTCCTGTTGCATTCTTTGCTGCCTCTCTTGGTTCAGGGCACATCACCACAATTATTTACCTCTTTAATTAGCTCCACATCATTAATCTGTCCTGCTCCTCATCTTCCTTTAGATGGAGTAGCAGTTTGCACCTCTGGGAGAGCAGAGTTCTCTTGGCACCTTACAGCCAGTCTCTTGGGATGTGCCCAGACCTCTGTGCACATCCCTGCAGGTGGATCTAAAGGCAGAATATCACAGCCTGAGGACTTTCTTCAGTATCTAAAACACATCAGTGAGCCATGATCGTGATGCAGTTGTGTTCAGGCACATTAAACAGGGCTGCACTCCCTGTTTAAAGCTCCCTGAAGTGCCTTGTTCTTGGCCAGATCTGGGATTTGTGTGAAGCTGAGCTGCCAGCTGCAGAAGTGTGGTGTAAAGGACTCAGCAGCTCCGCGCAGAGCTGTTGCTGCAGGAAGCTCCAGCAGTGGCAGTGACGTCTGCCTGAGGTGCCAGCCTGCAAGCTGCCCTGGGAGCACACAGCAGCCCTTCCCTGCAGCTGGTTTCTAAGGGGAGATGATGCTGGGCACCTCCAGGGAGGAGCAGGTCTCACTTTGCTGGGGAGGGCAGGGGCCGAAGTGCTGCAGAGGCTTTTCTGCACTTGACTTGCTCTTCCCTCTTGATTCCATGCAGAGTTCTCCTTGCTGGCTGCTCCACTCTCTGATCACCTCCTGCAGTCAGCCTTACCTAACCCCAGCCTGGGGCAGTCAAGGATCCCTCTTCTGCATTTAGAGCTTGCCTCACTTCCAGCCCCTGCCTGCTGCCCGCACCTCTCTGTGTCTCTCCTGACAAGTGCTTGTGAGCAGATGCCACACTGCAGCCTCTCAGCTCTGTTGGGGAGCATGCATCTGGCTGACTTGTGTGCCAGAGCTGGCAGCCCTCTTCAGGCCTTGTGCATGCAGCAGGTCATGGACTCAGAAGCTTTAAGCTGGACCTGAATGGGTGAGATTCCTCTGAGAGTTGCATTCCTTGTCCTGGCACCACCCAGTGCTGCTGCTCACAGTGACATCATCTCAGCATCTTCAGCAGCCAATGCACCACGGTGAAAGTGGGAAGAGTGCCCAGGTTGGAAGGGACCCTCAAAGCTCATCTTGTCCAGCCCCCTGCAGGCAGCAGGGACACCTCCAACTAGAGCAGTCTGTCCAGGGACTTTGAATGACTCCAGGGATGGGGCCTCAAGCACCTCTCTGGGCAGCCTGTGCCAGTGTCTCTCCACCTTCGTTGTGCAGAGCTTCCTCCTAGTGTCAACCTAACTCTGCCCTGCTCCAGTGTCAAACCACTGCCCTCATCCTGTCACTCCAAGCCCTTCTAAACAGTTCCTCCCCAGACTAAGCCCAGCTCCTCCAGCACCCCAGTCTGAGAGCAGGATGAATGAATGCCTCCACCTAAGGCAGTTCCCATCTTCATGTCTCATCTCTGGCAGGCTGCTGCCTGTCGGTCTGATGGGGCTGGAGTGCTGCATGTCACACATCAGCCTGTGGAGCTTGCAGTGTTCAGCAGCCTGCTTTGCACCTAGGCCATGGAAGTGCTCAGAGGCTTTGTCTACATTTAAATAATTTTCATTATCTTTCTTGTCAGAGTTGATTCTTGGCCTCGGGTTTACTTCAGCTTTCTTCACCTCTGGAGCTGTCCTTATCAGAGTGTTCTGGAGGCTAACAGAGGTGAATCCACTTCTCTACATCTCTTTTGCAGTTCTGTTTTGTGCTGTTATAGAATGACTCATGGTAGAAAAGAAAATTGCTCCTGGCAAGATGTTTGCCTGGGCAGAAAACAACCACCCCCCCCCAGCCCCAAAACCCCCAACCAACAGAACCACAAACCTCTACCAACCNAACTGAACCCCCAAACTGAACCCCTAAACAAGCGACCTGAAGCCAGCAGCTGCAGAGATGAGCCCCAAGCAGCTCTTTGTCAGGCAGCTAAACTGAGCCAAGCTGACAGCCCAGTGGAGCACTGCTTGCCTTGCTCAGTCTGTGCCCCCTGAGGGTGCAGTTCAGGCCTTCCAGGGGCATTTCACTGCCCTGGCCCTGCCGGTTCTCACCCCGAGCTGGGCCGGTGACCCTTGCTCAGTGCCAGCTTATCTGGTGTGCTCCTGTCCAGTTGTGAGTCTTGCTCTGTGTTGTGGGAGTTTATTTGTCCATCACCATTGAACTAATCACTCACTGATGGCACAAAAGCATCAGCACAATCTTAAAACCTTTCCTGCCATTCTCTGGGTGGTGTTCTGAACCTCCTGTGCTGCCAAAGGCATTGGCAGAGGCTCCCAGGGAGGTGGAGGAGTGCCCATCTCTGGAGGTGTGGCTGTGGCACCTGGGGACAGGGTTTGGTGGCCACGGGGGTGGGTTGCAGGTTGGACTGGGTGAGCTTAGAGGCCTTTTCCAACCCAAAGCACTCTGATTTTAGAGCATCCTGCTCTGGGTGGTGCTTTCCCACATCACACCCGTGACCTGTTGTGGTGCTTTCTGTCCCTTCTTCCCTCGCCTGGTCCCAGTTCAGATGCCCTCTGCTCCAGGGCAGCACTGAACTGCCGCAGCACCATGAAGATTGAGTCTTTTGGCTGCTCCTTTGTAACGGTTTCATCTGGAGCTGTGTCTTAAACGGCCTCAGCAGCCTAAGCTCCCCTCGGGCACAGAGCAGCGCTGTGATGTGTTGTGCTTGCTCCTGATGAGTGCAAGATGGCCAAAGTAACCTTAACCCTGGAGGCAGCAAATGAGAAGCTAAAGCCTTGGAGCAGTGAGTCCAGAGTCTGTGTCCCAGTGCATTAGGAGCTGATCTGTGGAGCAGCTTCAAGCCTTCTGAGCAGCTGAGACCATTTGTGACTGTTTCTGTTATGGAATCCTTCTTGTTTGGAACTGATTTTAATAGCACCATGAGAAGTGGGAAGGGATGAGGAAGCTCTGGTGTGAATCCTAGAGCAGACTCCAGGAATCTGAAAGAAAACTTTAATCCAAATCATGGAATTCTACTGTGAGGTTTGCTCAAACTTCTTATTGAAAGCAGTGCCCAAAGGAGCATTTATTTGTGCAAGGAGGAGAAAAAGCAGCAGAGCCTGGTAAAGCAGGAGGGCAGCATGAGCCTGGGCTCCTCCTCTAGGTCTGGCACTGCCTGACCACCACAAGTTGCTGTCACAATGCTAAGTGCCAGCTGAGGTGATGTGAGGAGGTCTCCCCCTCAGCAATGTAATGCTGTTGTTGATGGATGTGCATTCTCCAGCTGCCCCTCTCACAGAGCCTGGTGGTGGCAGGGAAATCCAGGCTGGATGCTGGCAGGGGAAGGAGTCTGCTGCTGAGACTTGTGCAAGTCTCCTTCCCTCCAGGCCCAGGCATTTAATTGAATCCAAAATCAATTTTCAATTAGAGGTGGGCTGGCACCTGGTATTAGCTGTTAGAATGGTGAATAAAGGGAAAGAGGCAAGCATGCAAATCTCTAATTGCATTTACCTTAATGAAGGGAGCATTAGCAGCATTGGGGAGAGCTGTGCTGAGTACTGAGGAGTTCAGGAGCAGAGAGAACTCTGAGGTGGCCACAGCTGCTCACCTCTGCCAGGCTGGCTCCATGCTTGGAGCTGCTGCTTTGCCCAAGGCCAGGACAGGTGGGCAGAGGAGGGATCATGCCCCTGTACTCAGCACTGGTGAGGCCACCTCTTGAGTGCTGCCTTCAGGTTTGGGTCTCTCACTCCAAGGAGGACATTGAGGGGCTGGAGGTGTCCAGAGAAGGGCACCAAAGCTGTGAAGGGTCAGGAGAACAGGGCTGGGGAGGAACAGCTGAGGGAGCTGGGGGTGTGCAGTGTGGAGAGGAGTAGGCTGAGGGCAGAGCTCATTGCTCTCTGCAGCTCCCTGAGAGGAGGCTGCAGTGAGCTGTGACTGGGCTCTGCTCCCTAGTCTCAGGTGCTAGAAGGAGAGGAGATGACCTGGAATGGTGCCAGGGGAGGTTCTGGACAGGCTTCAATCTTGTTTGGGCTTTTTAATCCTTCTCTGGGTGCTGTAATTCCACTCCTAGCAGAGCTCCTTCTGGGCCCTTGCTAGGGACTGGGCTCCAAACCTGTCCCCCACCCTGGGGCAGGCACAGAGCAGGTGTTTGCAGCAAGCAGGCTTTGTCTCTTTGGGCTCCTGCCAGCTCTGACACTCCCCAAGCTCTGCTTTGCTCCCCAGAGAGCAGCCCCAGAGCTGCACTGATGCTGAAGGCCCCAGGACTGCTGTGTGAGCAGGGGCAGAACAGGTCACTGGGGATGTTCCCTCCATGCTGCCTGCCTTGGTTGCTCCCTTCATGCAGCCTGGCAGCGGATGGAAGCTGCTGGAGTGGTCCTGGGGAGGGGGCTGGTGCTGTTAGCTTGCTGCTGGGGCAGTGTCCTTTGCTGCAAGTCAGATGTGGCTGACAATGGGAAAGCTGCAGGAAAGTTTGACTGCTCCTATGGATTTTATTAGCATTATTATTCCTTTTGCTCTCTTACCACTGTCCTCAGGGGCTGGCTGCTACCTGTGGGTTTCTTCAGCTACAGGTGGCTTTTGTTCAGCCCCAACCTTAAATCTCTTCCAGTTTTGCCAGCTCAGTTCTGAGAGGATCTCAGTTTCCCCAGCTCAACCCTTTCCAGGAGCAATCCCAGTCAGTCCCAGCACAGGGATTGATCTGCACAGCTCTGTCTGCATCCATCAGCAGCTTTCTGTGGGGGTTGCTTCACTGACTGCTTTTTTATTCTCAAGGACAAGTTTAGCTGTGTGTGACAGCTCCAAAGAGCAAGCAGCATCCGTGGAGTTTCTTTTTGTGCTTAGCAGGAGAGCAGTTTGACAGCAGGAGAGCTCCTGTGAAGTCAGGGGGGGGTCACTGCTGCACTGCAAACAGCCTTGCAGGGCCAGGAGGGGCAATGGGTGCCTGTTGCTCTTCTAGATGCACTTTGTCTGGCTGATGCTCTATTTCCTTTCCCTCCTCTGCTCCCCAGGAGGCTCTCTGGGTTTGAACTCAGTGTTGTGAGGTGGTCTTGCTGGTCCAGCCAAAAGAGGGATGCTTGAGGCTGCCCCCATCCTGTTGGCTTTGACAGAAGCTGGATGAGGTCCTCGGTCCACAGAAGCTGTGGTGAGTAACCTGTCTCAGAGAGGTGCTGGTGGTGACAGGACAGCAGGTACAAGCCCTGGTGACAGAGGTGTGCAGGGCTGCAGGGTGCCTGGGCAGAGGCAGCTGCTGTCAGGGGGCAGCCTTCACACCTGGGCCTGGTTTTGGAGGTGCCTTCAGACAGCCCCCCCAGACCCTGGGCATCCACACAGGTCTCCTCTTGCATGTCTGCTGTAGGGCATCCTGACTCTTCTTTGCTGCTCCTGATAGACTCTAATGTGTGTGCTGTGCTTCTTCAAAGGCATAACCTCCATCCCAGCTGACAGAGCAGGAGTGTGAGCTCTGTGAGCTGGTGTGGGGAGCCCAGAGCTGGAGAGGTCTGGCTGCTGAATGCCATAACCCCCCAGGCACCCTGGGTCTTTATAGCCTCAGCTGAGCTAAGAGGAATGTTTGCAGTTGTCCCTACACATTTCTGGGTGTTTATTGAAATGTTACATGAGTTCCTGTGTCAGAAAGCCAATGGCAACTGTAATTAAATTTCCCCCTAAATATATATAATTTATGGCACACTTCTCCCTAATAAGTAGGAATTTAAAGGCTTAAGGAGCTTTAGATGAACTGCAGCAATGTCTTAATAAGCTGCTGCATCTTACTGAGCACTTCAGCTCCCTTTAATGACTTCTGAAGTGTTCTAAAAGTTTATTTACCAGTCTCTGTTTGCATTAATTAGTAGAGTTATTCCACAATCAAAACATTTACAAGCACTTTAGCCCAAGATGTCTCACTTTATGAAGTTCCTAAGACTCCAATTTCACACCAATACTGACTGCAGCAAGTCAAAGCAAACCCTTCCATCACCCCTGTCCCTCAGCCCAATAAAAGGAGCTGTGCGTGGTGCTGTGGGGGAAGATCACCAAAGTTCCCCTTGGCTCTGCTCAGACCTCACCTCCAATCCTGCCTCCAGTGCTGCTGTCCCCAGCAGCAGGAGGGCACAGAGCTGTGGAGTGAGGCCAGAGGAGGCCACAAAGATGCTGCCAGGGCTGGAGCAGCTCTGCTGTGGGCACAGGCTGAGGGAGCTGGGAGAGTGCAGCCTGCAGAGGAGAAGGCTCCAGGGGCACCTCAGAGCTGCTGCCAGTGCCTGAAGGGATCCTGCAGGAAGGCTGCAGAGGGATTTCCCTGAGGGTGCTCAGCTACAGTGGAGGGTTCTACTCTGGCAGGTCCAGAGTGTCCAAGACCATCTCACAGGGGAACAGCTGCTGGGAGTGCTGCAGTCCCTGGGAGCACAACGTGGGCACTGCTTTGCAGTGCTGCACCTGGGATATTTACACAGGATGCTGGCAGCTTTGTGGGGCTGAAATCCTTTCCTTTGCTGCCACTTGCTCCATGTGGCAAATGCTGCCTGTCCCTCTCCCTCAGTGCCCCTCTTGGCAGTGTTGTTCTTGGGACCTTCCTCCGCCCGAGGTGAAGCTGCTGAGCAATAACCATCCTGGGAACTCTGTAGCTGCCCCTGATTTGCAACACCTCTCACAGCTCTGGGCATTGATTATTGCTGCTTAACACTTAAAGATAAATGAATGCTGTGGCACACAGGAGCTGGCACAGCAATGAGGAAGGTTCCAAGGCTGTCCTGGGGCGTGAGGAGCCTGCAATTTGTGCAGCACTCTGCGGTCTCCTTAGCAGTCTGCAAACACAGAGCAGCATCTTTATTGCTCTACTGGCAACTGCAATGCCCTGGAATTTACATTCACCAGAGACAAGATGTCTTGGATCATCTAATTCTACATTTGAACCTGACAGGCCTTTACAAGCAAGGACAGCTCAGCACTGAATGTTAACTTGTAAAAATAAGGAGGAGTTCCTCCAAAGGGCAGAACACGTTGGTGATGCCATGTGTTGGCACCTACAAACTGCACCTCTAGACATGCTTGAGGGGTTGCCAGCCTGTGCAGATGAAAGCTTGATGTCTCCAGCAAAGAAACCTTTCTAAAACCTTGACCTTCCATTCTTCCTGAGCCAGATCAGCTGTGGAGGGTTGGTCATGCTCAGGAAGGCTCCAGCAGGCTGCGGGTTTGGGTGCTTGTGACAGTTGCTGCTAACAGATCTTGGTCAAACTGCTCTCAGAGCTGCAGCCTGGGCATGGGCACACAGGGCAGGGAAGGCAGTGGGGTGCTGGCAGTCATCTCTGCAGCCAGCTCTGCAGGGATCTTACTGGAGTGCTTGCAGCCAGCACTGCTCCCCAGGAGAAGCCACAGCTCTGCATGCCTGGGGGGTGGGGAAGGTAAAGCTCCTTTGCTTTGCTCTAAAAGCCTGAGGTGCACTTCAGGGCCTGGGCTCTGGAAGCTCTCCAGGCAGATTCCTGTTGCAGTTCCCAGCCGTGGCAGCAGGACAAGGTTGGGGCTATGACAAATCTCAGTGTCAGCTGCAAAGTGACTCTGGGTAATTGCAACCTTAACTGATGCTAAACGTAGCCCAGACCTCCTGCCTGGTGAATGGTTTCACTGGAGCTCAGATTTGGAAGTTTGGGTCTTTATGCCTCGTCCAGGAATTTGTCTAGTGAACCTTTGCCTGTGTCCTGTGGTGAAGTGCTCAGAGCTTACTGCAGCTTTAGTGGAGGGGAAAAGGCTCTTCCTTTGCTTTCTGTCTGCATCCACTGCTTCATTTGATGCCTCCTCCTTACCTGTGTAGCAGTGCCTGTTCCTTTTGTGAGCCTTTCAAAGGTTTTCTGCCTTCTTTGGCAGGTCTGATGTTAAACAGATCAAGAACTTCTGTCTGTTGTGTGTCTTAGGGCTCCTTAAATCCTGACAACAGAAAGAATGTCCACTTCCATCCTTCAGGCAAAACACTCTCAGGTAGGCTCTTGTACCTGGCCTCTGTCAGGAGCCAGAGGAAGGCTGCTTAGCCAGAGATGTAAGCAGACAAGAAAGCCTTTGTGGCAGCACTTCCACTTCTCACAGGACCTGCACTGAGGGCATGAGCTGTGGTGCACCTTAGCCACCCTGAGCCCACAGCTCTTTCATCAGCTGGTGCAACCCCAAGTGCCCCGGGGGGCTCTCTAACTGCTCTTTGGGAAGGCAAATGCCATGGATGTGGAAGTTCTCCCTGTCAGCTGAGGTGCTGAGGGGACCTCTTGCCATCCTGACCAATGTTTTCCCATTTCTCTTTGTTCCCTTTTTACCTTTCTTGTGTCTACCTCATGGCACTCTCCTGTCGCACACAAGAGTCTGAGCTCCCTGAGTCAGCAGCCAGAACTAGCCAGGGCAGTGCTCTGGTCTTTCTGTCTGAAATGCACTGCACAGAGCCTGCAAGCAGGACTAGCTCCTGACATCCTGTTTCACATGTGGAGGAGATGGGTTTGGGCTGGGGCTTGTCAACCTTGCTTTTATGTCCTGCTGCTGAATTAGTCGAAGCTTGGCATCCAAACCCCAGCAGTGGCAATGCAGGCAGAGCAGGGAGAAGCTGCTGCAGGAACTTCCACTCTGTGCTGCTCATGCTCACTGTGGTGGAGGCCTTAAAAAAGATTCTTCAAGCAGCTCCCAGTCTGGCAGAGCCCTGGGCCAGGCTGCCTGGTTGCTGTGCCTGCTGCTTGGGACTCGTTCAGTCATTGCCTGGCAGGACAGGACAAAGTGACCTGCAGAAGAAAGGGGCTGAGAAATGAATTCTTTTGAAGAATGAGGTAACCAGTGCCCTTCAGTGGCACTGTGAGAGGGCAGGACTGATGCTGCCAGTGTCAGCCTTGCCTTTCTGTGCAGAGCAGTCTCACTTGGGTGTTATTTTTAGCTGCCTTTTTAGGCTATGTCACGGCAGTCCTCAGGGCAGATGTTCAGCTGTGGCTTTGAGTCATCTTTGTGCTTCCTTGGACAAAGCTGGAGGTGCTGGATTGACTCTGCCTGAAACTCTTTTAATGAGCTGTAGTGGCAGCCAGGATGGGCTGCAGTTGGCTCCTGTGGAGTCTTGGACAGGTCCCTTCCTCTAATCACAGGCACCCTGGGCCATAGCAGTGCCTGCAGAGCCTTGCTGTGCCAGGGTGGCACTTCTGAGCTACCAGTCTGGAGAGCACTGCCTGAAGACACTTTGGTATGGAAATTGAGCTGCCAGTGAATGACCCTCAGAGAAGAGCTTGTGTGAGTGGGAGGGACTGGTGGGAAGGAAGAAATGCTGGTGAGGTACCATGGTGCATGGTCCCATGCCATGTTCTTCCCCTGGTATCTGCACTGCAGCAGGACAGGCTCAGCAGCTGTCTGGAGAAACAGTCTGAGAGCTGAGAAGAACAAGCTGGGCCCAGTCTGGTGCTGGACAAGGTGCTCCCAAGGCTTCCCTTCATTTCCCACACAGGTGACTCCCAAGCCTGGTTAGTGAAACACTGAAGGCTCCACTGCAGGTCAGACCTGTCCTGCAGAGTAGGGTTTGCCGCATGCTGTGAGACACAAAGGTGCTGGGCTGAGGGGGCCTAGGTGGTGCTCAGCAGTGGCTGGTAAGGCTGAAGAGTGGCTCAGAGCTGGGGCAGCAGGCAGTGCCTAGCCCAAGTTGGTTAGAATGACCTGGCCCCTGCCTTCAGAAGGCTGCAGGGCAGTGCAGCTGGCTTGTGGTGGCCCAGGCTGCCTTGCTGCTGGCCTCTCAGTGCTTGGCTCTGCAGCCTTGGTCCTGTTGGCTAAACGAGGGGGCTGGGCTGTGCTTGTAGCTGTGGCTGGGGTTCAGTGGGTAGCAGTGACTGGGTCCTGAGAAGAGGTTTGGGGTTTGGGTTGGGTTTTGCTTGCTTGATTTTTGCACACAGCTAAAGCAACACATTCCAAGAAAGCTTCCCTAAATTATTCTTGTAACTCTCTTTGGATTTAATTGGTAAATTGCTTCTCACAAGCCTGCAAGATGGAGAGCCTCGTTTCCTGGAGTGATTTGATTGGCAATTTAGGGCTGATTTGTTAAACTGAAAGAGAGCAGTTCCTAAGATTAAATATGAAATTGCAGGGCTGCTCGAGGGCATAATTGCCCTGCTTCCTGCTGCAGCCACTGCAAACACAGCCCCAGACACAGCAGGGAGAAGCAGCACACCGAGGAGGTCCTTGGAGTGGGGTTGGGCATCCACTCAGACCTGCTCCCTGCTGCAGCCACTGCAAACACAGCCCCAGACACAGCAGGGAGAAGCAGCACACTGAGGAGGTCCTTGGAGTGGGGTTAGGCATCCACTCAGACCTGCTCCCTGCTGCAGCCTCCCACACTTCAGTGCAGAGGAACAAATCCTGAAGCATAACCTCAGCAGATTTGTGCCTGTTGCACCCTTGGAGCTTTTGGTCTGGTGTAATGTGAGTGCTTTCTGCTTCCTGAGCTTGTAAGGGCATCTCATGTGTACAAGAATTTGCTCTGGCTTTGTTCTGCCCAGTAGCAGATATCCAGGTGTAGGTGTGGGGTTCTGAAACGCCTGTGGCAATGAGTTGCACTCTCCAGCTGCATTGTTTAGTTCATCCTGCTTCACTCAGAATCCTCTTGCACCCAGAATATTTAGAGTGCATTTCCTCAGCTGACTGGGCAATAATTTCTTCCTTGGGTTATTTTTGGTTCAGATTTCCAGCCCCCCTGTCCCCCAGTAAATGCATCAGGCTGCTGTCAGTGCACAGATAAATACAGAGTGCTTCATCCTGCACTGGGCAGTGCCTTTCATCTGTGTTCTAGAAGGAGGTAATCACAAACAGTTTGTGTTTTAACTGCAAGAAGAGTGCTAATGGGAAGGTTCCCTTCTCCTAGCATGACCACTGCGTTGAGGCAGTGGAGCTGGATCAGTGTGAGCACCAACTGCTGCCCCTGTGAAGCACTCAGAGCTGGGATGAGGCAGCAGAGCTGCTGGGTGATGGCTCCAGGGGCAGAAGTCAGTTGGGTGCAGTTCCATGGCTGGGATGAGGCAGCAGAGCTGCTGGGTGATGGTTCCAGGGGCAGAAGTCAGTTGGGTGCAGTTCCATGGCTGGGATGAGGCAGCAGAGCTGCTGGGTGATGGTTCCAGGAGCAGAAGTCAGTTGGGTGCAGTTCCATGGCACAGCAGCAGCTGTGACACTGCAGTGGTGCCTCAGAGTTTGTTACCCACTGGCTCTGGGCTTCTTTCCCATGGCTTTGGCAGATGGGGCTGTGCTTTGCTGCAGGGGCTGGAAGGGGCTTGCTGAGGGTGCTTCTGCCAGCTGGCTGGGCTGGGCTGTGGGCAACCACCCTGCACCCTACACTTTGCCTGGGCCTCTGCAGCTTCAGCTCTGAAGTGTCTCCAGCTTGTGTTGAGCAGTGGGAGCTGGGCAGCCAGACACTTCTGTAAACCTGACCCCGGGCTCAGAGCAGTGTCTGTGTGCACTGAGTGCTGTTTCTTCCCCCTGTGAGGGATGCAAGGCTCTGCTTACAAACCACCCAGCACTGCTGCAGGCTGCCTCTGCCTTGGGCTCTCTGAACCAGCCTGTGCTGCACCTCTGAACCTGCTGCATTGCCAAGCAGGGAGGGCTAAAGACTTGCCAAAGGATGATGATATCTTTTAACTCTCAAAGGAGGAAATTTCACATAGAAAGCTGTGACTTTTCCTGGCTATTTTCATCCTCACTGGTGGGAAAGGCAGAGAGCTTTGTTAAAAGCTTGTTAAAGACTCACAGACTCACAGAATGGTTTAGGTTGGAAGGGACCTCGAAGCTCAGCCAGTTCCAACCCCCTGCCATAGGCAGGGACACCTCCCACTAGCACAGGTCACCCAAGGCCTCATCCAACCCGGCCTTGGAGGGCAGAAATAAACCTGGATTAAGAGAAGGGGCAGACATGAGGCTGTGCTGGGTCCAGTGATGGGATGTGCCTTGCAGGAGCTGCTCTCAGTGCCAGGGTTTGATGCCATCAGCCATAGCATTTGATCTCCTGATCCCCAAACCAGTCATTGTCTCCATCAAGGCAGTTCTTCCATTTCACACAGGCTCTGACTGCAGTCATCTTGATGTCTGCTCTTCACAGGGCTCTGGAGCTTCCTCCTCTGCCAGCTCCCCCTGTGCTGAGCTCATCCTCTCAGCCCTTTTCGGTGCATTCTCCTCCACCCCAGGCAGGCTCCTGTTCAAATGCTGACTGCATAAAAGCTCCAGGTCCAGCTGAGGGAAGCTTCTTCCTTCCCCAGGCACTCTGGGAGTTGTAGTTTGCTGTGCTGCTGAGCTGTCTGTGGCTCTTTGCTGCAGACAACCTGTTGAGTGATGGTGTTGTTTGTAGCTGAAGGCTGCTGACAGGTAGCACAGCAGTGCCAAGGGGCCTGTGATAAGAATGCACTCCTCACGTTGGGCTTGTACAGATAAGAGCCCTAATTCACCACTGAGACCCTTTTGCTGTGCTGCTGCAGCCAGAGTGAAAGGGAAGAATGCAGTGGGGACTCTGGGATGCTATCTGCAATCTGCTCACAGCCTCCTTGCTCCCAGCACTGCCATTTCTCTCTGTTGAATTGGCTTTCCTTGCACAGACCTTGTGCTCTGCTAACCTTTCTGAAGATCAGAATTGAAAGGGTTTTGTCCAGCCTGGGTAAGTGACACCACTGCTGGAGAGGAGCTCACAGCACCTGAGACAAGGCATTGCAAACAAAGGCTGGGTGAGGGCTCTGCTGGAGCTGAAGACAGTGAGATGGTAGAGGGGTGCTGCAGGGGGTGGAAATAAAGCTCTGAGGGCTTATCTGGCTTGGCACTTGGGGAGCAGGCAATGTCATCTTCCTGCCATCCAGATTGGATTTCTCATTGTGTAGGGGATGAGCTCAGTAAGTGCTGACAAAGAGCTCTTAAATCTTAGCTCACTCAAGGGTTTGGCTGTTTTGTGGGGACTTCAAAAGAGATTGGAAAATGAGGTATGAACAGAAAACTTTTTATGTGTTATGGGATTTCATTTTGGCCCAGAAGCCACAAATCTCATAGCACTTATTACTGAAGTCCCTGTGGAGCTGATAAATAATTGATTTAAGGAGACTGTTCTTAGAGCACAGGGGATGGAGCAGCAGAGAGGTCAGCAGCAGGTCTGCAGAGCCACCAGCTCTGGCACCTTTAGTGCCGTATTGATCGGCGCTGCTGGAAGGCAGAGATTTGTGTGGGGTCAGCAGCTGCATTATGGAGGGCATAAAAACCTGCCTGGCTTTAGCCCTCTGAGATATGGAGGGAGAGCAAGCAGCTGAGGGTGAGGAATGGCCAGCACCTGGGCACACGTGGGGCAGCAGGGAGCTCCTGCTGTGGAGTGCTGTGGAGCAGGGGAGGAAGCTGTAGCAGACGTTCAAGGGTGAGGTCTTGAGCAGCCTGCTCAGTGGGAGCTGTCCCTGCCCATGGCAGGAGGCTGGGAGCTCACTGATCTGTAAGGGCCCTTCCAACCTGACCCATTCTGTCAATCAATGAACATCCCTTGCTCTGTGCTTTGCCACCCCAGGCTCATGTTGTGTCTCTGCACTCTGGGTTAGGACCTTCCTGGGTCAGGGATTTGCACCATTTGCCATCAGTCTGCCTTGGGCTTTGGGTGCTATGTGGGAAATAGGATCATAACAGCAGTGCAAAAGAAGCCTTCTTACCAGTTTGGAAGTTATCAGCACACAGAGGCATCAAGTTTGTAGTCCATGGTGTTCCAGGCCAGGTTGGATGAGGCCTCCAGCAGCCTGGGCTAGTGGGAGCTGCTCGCTTCAAGGTCCCCTCCAACCCAAACTGTTCTATGAACCTGAGCTGCAAGCTAGGGATAGATAATCCAGAAGAAACAAAAGGGCAGGTGCTGTAAGCCCAGAGTGGTTTTGGTCCTGCAGCTGGGACTGTGCCATTCATCTGCTCTCCCAGGAGCTAGCAGGGACTTCCAAATGAGAAATTATTCCACTTCTGCAGAAACAAAAGCACTCAAAAGATCAACCTCAGCAGGTTCTGCTGGGACTCTGCCCAGGGTATGGGATTTATTTTGTCATTTTCTTTCCAATTAGATTATTTTTCCTCTTTCAAGAGGGAGGATTCTGACTGAGTAATCTAATCTGGGGCACTTAGTGCTGCTGTCCTGCTGAGCCTCTCTCTGTAAATCCAATAGTGCCAGCATCATGTGTACCTTGCTAGGCCTCCTGCAACCCTTGCACTGCCTTCCAGTGGCAAAGCTCCCCAGGATCTGTGTGCTGGCTGCAAAGGGCAGGGTCTCTGTATCCCTCTCTTCCCACTGGACAGGATTTGCATGGGAGATGGTAAAGATCTTTCCAGCCTGGCATTCTGTGAGGGCATTTCCCAAGCTGGGGAGCATTTTAGAGGAGAACTTGGAGGTGCTCCCTGCATGTCCTTCCCCAGCCCTTTGTTCCACAGCCAGGTGGCTGCTGTGGGGTTCTGTGGGAATTCCACACTTGCAGTTTTGCTGCAGGCAAAGAGACCTCCATGCAGCACTGGTGATTATGGCTCAAAGACTGGGCAGCACTGGCAGGGATGAACATGCACTGGCAAAGGACAGGTCACAGCCTGCTCCTTGGGGTCTGACAGAGAGCTCCAGCATGGTCTGCTCTGCCCTTGTGCTGTGTGCTGCAGCAAGCAAACCCAGGACAACACAGAAATAAATAGAGAGAAGTGGATGGGGTTGTGTGGAGCAACTGGAACAGAGATTGAGAAGAAGCCTGACCTCCAGCTCAGAGCTGAGCTTGGTGCTCTGCAGCTTCCTCACCATCTGCTTGGAGTTCTGCTCACGCCGCAGCAGGTCACACACACAGGCTTAGAGCAAACTTCACAAGGGCCCTGATGGCCTCTGAAGGGCAATGTGAGGTGGTTGTGTTGCCAGCTGGGTGCTGATGGAATGGGGCAGTGCTGCCAGGAGAAAGCTGGGTTTGCTCTTGGAGCTGCCAGGGAGATGATTTTCTGATATCCTCCCTGCTTGGATGTCTCTGTTCTTGTGGTTCTGATCAGATGAGTGAAACAGGCACTGAAAGGAGACAGGACTCCTCTTAACAGCTTGGCAGTGAGGAGGGCCAGAGCAGGGCCATTGCCTGCTGCTCTGCAGTCCACAGCTGAAACCTTCAGCACAGGCCCCTCACTGTTTAACAGCAGACCAGGAGCACTGCAGATGCTTGGCTTGGCACCCTCGGACTGCAGTAAGGTTGCGGTGAAGCTCTGCAGTGGGGTGGGAGGCAGCCGAGGGCTGAGGGGGCTCAGGTCGCTGAGCAGCAAATGCAGGCTGCTCTGGAGAGGGCTGCTCATGCTCTGAGAGCAGCTGGGGGGACAGGGGAAGTGACTTGGTCCCTCTGCAGGCTGTTAGAGTGTTTGAGGTGCTAGAGGTGCCATAGAAAAGAACGGAGCTAAAGAAGGAGATCCATCGGCAGGGGAGATGCCATGGAAGGGAGTGTACCTGAATGTACCTGCAGGGACACTGTGCAGGGGCTGCTGCTGGGCTCTGCCACGGGGAACTGGAGACAGAGCAAGGGGGAATGGCCTCAAGGTGAGCCTGGGGGGGGTTAGATTGGACATGAGGAAAAACGTCCATGGAGAGAGTGGTCAGGGACTGGAATGAGCTGCCCAGGGAGGGGGTGCAGTCCCCAGCCCTGGCTGTGTTTCAGGGTGGTTTGGATGTGGTGCTTGGGGCTATGGTTTAAGGTGAATCTTGTAGAGCAGGGCTCTAGGCTGGGCTCAGTGCTCCTGAGGGGCTGTGCCAGGCTGCATGTGGCTGTGACTCTGTGAATAATGCAGTGGCTGGATCAGCAGCCTGAGCACCATCTTCATCCCAGACTGTCTCGGGGTGCTGCAGGAGGAGGCAGCTTTGGTGCTCACACCACTGTTGTGTCAATGAAAATGGTGCTGGTAGCAACTGCTGATCCTAAGCTGCAGGGGCCCTTCAGAGTGCATCCTCACCCCAGCATCTGCTGGGCTGTCAGTGGCACCACTCTTCATTTTCCTTAACCCCAGGGCTCTGGGCATTGTGCATGGGGGTGGGTCAGTGCTGCTCTGGGGGAATGCAGAACTCTCAGGGGCTTGTAGAGGAGAACTTCGTGCATCTGGAGCATGGAGAGACCATCAGGGAAAGCAAGGAGCAGGAGACATGCCCAGGAGTTTGCATGTCTCAGAGCACTGCTGGCACCACATCCAGGGCAGGAGGGCAAGCAAAAGAAAACTGTGCTGGCCTGAGAGGTCAGTTTGGAGCCTTGGCCTTGTTGGTTGGATTGTTGTGGGCTTGAGGTTTGGTTTTTTGAGGAGAGGTAGATTTTATTGGTTTGTTTTTTTTTAATTCTTTCTGTCTTTGTGGGGTTTGTTTAGATTTTGTTTGGGTTTTTGCTGGCTTTGGGGCTGCCTTTGCTGGCTTTGGGGCTGCTTTTGTTTGCTTTGGGGCTGCTTTTGTTTGCTTTGGGGCTGCTTTTGTTTGTTTTTGGTGTGTTTCTTTCCTTCTCTTGTTTGTTTTGCAGAGAACAGATGCAAAGTGCTCCTTGTTTTCATGCCATTCCTTCCCCTTTCCATTCTCCTCCTGTCATTTCTTCCAAGCAGGTTCCACACCAGCAGAACATGAATGGAGCTGCCTCTGCACCCCAGCTGGGAGCACACAGAGCTGCTATGACTGCCATGTGAAAGGCAGCTCAGCTCTCAGTGAAATGATGGGGACAGGGCTGTCCTCCCCTGAAGAGGTGAAGGCAAACAGGGAGGCACAGCTGATAATTGTCTGTGGAAGATGTGAGCCCTTGGAATTAAAACCCACAGGAGCTCTGCAGTTTCCAACAGCTTAATCTTGTACCTGAATCCCTGACCTGAGCTGGCAAACAATTGCCCACGTGCTCAGCTTCACCTGCTGCTGTGGTCCTCTTGCAGGCAGCAGGTTAATTGAAATGTGCAGTAAGTGGCAATCCAGAGATCAGCCTGCAGTGGAATTTTTTGCCTGCAAACAATTTCCCCCTTGCTGTGTGTCTGTGAACTCAGCTGATGTAGGCTCTGCTTTGGGAAGTTGCTCACAGGCCCAACAGAATGGGTTGGTTGGAAGGGACCTTGAAGATCACCCAGTGCCAACCCCTGGCATGGGCAGGGACACCTCCACCAGCCCAGGCTGCTCAAGGCCTCATCCGGCCTGGCCCTGAACAACACCTCCAGGGAGGGGACATCCACAGCCTCCATGGGCAGCCTGTGCCAGTGTCTCCCCAGCCTCACTGCACTGCACAGTCTGTCCCCTGTCACCAGGGAGCAGGCAGGGAGCAGCACTCTCAGAGCAAACTTAGCACAGGAGATGAGCCAGAAACTGACCAAGACCTTGAGCCCCTGGAGTCAGTTCTGCTGCTGCTGGGCAGTGGGCAATGGGCAGAGGGCAGTGGGCAAAGGGCAATGGGCTTGGCAGCTGCCCTCCTGTGCTGTGTGGGCTAACCATGGAACACAGGCTGAAGCTTTGCAGAAGGCAAGGAAGATGACTTGGAAAGAGTCCCATCAGTGAAGTGCTGTAGCAGCACTGAGCTGCTGTGAAGTGGAATCAGTTGCAGGAGCTGTAAAGGGACCCAGGCTCTGTTTTTGGCTGGGGAGTCCCTTTGTGGTGAGAGCTTGGAGAGAGCTGTGCTCAGGTGTGTGCATGCTCATGTCCCCCACCAGAGAATAAAATGTTCTCCTTTATTCTTAGCTCATTTATTTTTGGTTTTCAGAACAATACCACTCCCTGAAGAGAACTGAAACCGTGAGATGGTGCCCATGTGAGCAGCAGCAGCTCCTTGTTGTTTCTCAGCCAGCTGGGGCAGCAATAAGCAGTGTGAAGTGAGTGATGTAAAGGAAGGGCAGTGGATGTTGTTTCCTCCTCACCAGTTGCCTCACATTTGCATAGAGGACTACCTTCAGCCTGACAACAGCTGCAGTGTTAGCAGCTCTGAAGATCTCTGCTTTGCTGCTTTCCTGAAACTCAAGAAGGGAAGAAAAATTAAATTGGTGCTTCTGACTTCATCACCTTTGAGATGTTGATGAGTTCTCTTTAGCCATCTGCCTGCACTGTAGCTGCCAAATCCCCCCAGGACCAGTGGTGACAATGGAGGTTTTAGTTCAGGGTAGGAACCTTGTCCCTAGGGCAGGCTTGGCCCTTCCTGCACACAGTCACAGAATGGGTTAGGTTGGAAGGGAGCTCAAAGCTCAGCCAGTTCCAACTCCCTGCCATAGGCAGGGACACTTCCCACCAGAACAGGCTGCTCAAGGCCTCATCCAACCTGGTCCTGAACACCTCCAGGGAGGTTGTGAAGCACAGAAGCACAGAATGTGATCAAAGATCAAAGTTCACATTGGTGCTTCTGTGCTCCACAACCTCCCTGGGCAACCTGTGCCAGTGTCTCACCACCCTCACTCCTTCCTCACATCCACTTTCAATCTCCCCTCTGCCACTCCAAACCCATTCCCCTTGTCCTGGCATTCCCAGACCTTGTCAATAGTCCCTCCCCAGCCTTCCTGCAGCCCCCTTCAGATCCTGCAAAGCCACTCCAAGCTCTCCTGGAAGCCTTCTCCTCTGCAGGCTGCAGAGCCCCAACTCTCTCAGCCTGTCCTCACAGCAGAGCTGCTGCAGCCCTCTCAGCATCATCTGGCAGCAGAGGTGATATTGTCCTACAAGGAGTGTGTGAGAATCTTTCATTAGACCACTCCTGCCCTGCTTTGGCTGCGCAATCATCTCAGCCTCTTCCCCAGCTGACTGGGGAGGCAGCTGAGGGAGGTTGAAGCTCTTCTGGTGCAGACTGGGCTGCTGCTGGGGGACAAAAGCAGTGTGAGAGCAATCTGGCCTTGTCCCTGGGTCTGCAGAGTACTCCAGGGAGAGAAACAAGAGCAAGAGAGTGCTCTGCTCTTCCCAGCACTGCTTACATGGAAAACCTCTTAAACATAAAAGCTCAAGCAGGAGGCAGAGTGCAGGGACCCCCCCCCCTCGGTGGGTGCAGGGCTGGTGGCCCTGGCCTGCATCACCTTGCTAATGTGAATCACAGCCACATGCACCTCTGCAGCCTGGCACATGCAAGATTAATGCTCTCCCTCCCTTCTCCAGTTCTTGCAGAGCTCTCCTTTGGATGGTGCAGCCTGGATTGATTTGTGGCCTTTGCCCATGCCCATCCATCTCGATTCTGACAGTTTTTATGAGCTGGGCTTTAATGTGCCTCTGCAAGTCTAAGCTGTTTTGCTGCACTTTGGATTTTATGCTTGCAGAGAAGAAAGTGCTTCCGAGGCCTCTGGAGGCAGCTGGTAAATGCTGTGGGACATGCCTGGGCTCACTGGCAGCAGAACTCCTCCCATGCTTCCTTTGCACTCAACTGTTTGTCACTGCACCACCTGGGTGGGCGCTCGGCAGCTGCTGCCCTGAGCCAGGCTCCTCTGCAAGGCTGTGCCCTGAATCAGTACCAGGCACTTCGTGAGAACAGCTCAAAGGATTCTGCTGCATTCACTTGTTCTGGAGGTGGCTCTGAGGTCTCTGGCAGTGGTGGTCGAGTGTGTGAGCACTAACTTTGTTCTCTCTGCTGCTGGCCTGCCAGCTGGAGAAGCACAGGACCCTGCACAGCTGTGCTGCCTGCTGCCACCAGACTTCATCTCTCCGTTGTCACTTTGTGTAAGGGATTACAGATGAAGTTCTGCTGCTCTGGCCTTAAGTGCAGGAGCTGCTGTATGTGGCTGGGGCTTGCAGGCATCAATTATACATCACTCTGCTCCATCACAGAGGAGAAGGGGGGAGTGGAAGTTTTGAAAAAGAGCAGAATCTTGAAGGCTTTTAAAATTCAGTTTCTACCAAGTTCCCTTACAGGATCTTGAGGCTGAGGCAAAGGATGAAAAATCCATAAAAACAAAGCTTCAGAAGCAGAGCAAACATCCCCAGGCAGTGTTTGCTCAGAAGGAAGCTGGTTGGGAGTGCTTGGAGCTTCCCTGGTGAGTTCAGACATGTAGCTTGTGCCACCTTGCACCCATCTGATGGAGGTTTAGGAGCTTACCCTGTGCTCAGCCTAGGAGGAGGTAATTACTGATGAAGTTTTAACCTTAACTTTCAGACTTCTTTTCTCATAGGAGAGAAAGATAGGAGAGAGAGATCAAAAGATGTCCTAGCAAGGGCTGTGCAGGTCTGGTCTGCACTGCTCACCCTGAAGAGCAGACAATTAAAATCCTTAACAGGAACCTGGGAACCTTAGAGATACTCCAAAGCTCTCTGGACATGGTCTGGGTACTTGATAGGGGCACTTGGAGAAGGTGACCTCGATGGGCAAGGTGACCTCCAGAGGTGCCTTCCACCATCAGAAGACCTGTGATGTTTCACTAATTGGGGCCCTGGTTCAGCTACCATCCAGGGCTTCACTCCAGCCTTGTTTAATGAAGCATTTGCTTAATTAGCTGCATGGGAAAATCCAGCTCTGCTGTAGAATGAAGGCTCTCTCCTCTTCTAAGCAGAAGCAAATGGAAGTGGAGAATAACAACCAGAGTAGAAGGGACCTCTGCTTCCACTCCTCGAGCAGAAAACTGCTTTGCTTGCCTTACAGGTGCCAGCTGTGATCCTGACCTCTGCCAACACAGAGGGTGCCCTGGGAGAGGAGGGCATGGATGTGTGCCTGCATCTGATCACCACTGCTCTGCACTATGGGTTGGGGCTGCTCTGTGGCTTCTCTAGCAGCAGCTAAAGCAGCAGCAGCTTTGCAGTGGTGGGTCACAGGAGTTTTATGCTGCTGGAGCCTGGACCAGTCCCCTGGATGTCAATGGATGTGTTCCAAATCACATTAGTAACTTCTTGACCGACCTCTGGGCAATTCCTTTCTGAAGCTGAAAGGAACAATTTAAATTCCCAAATAACATTGCTGGGCAAGTCCAAGTTGTGGCCTTGGAACACTTTGACACTTTTCACTCTTGTGAATCACCTTTCACTCTTGTGAAAGTGCTGAAGGTGCTGTGGCAGCTCCAGACCCTGCTGTTGCTCTGCCTCACTCTCTGGTGTGTGTTTGTTCTGTTAATTAGCTGGGTTTAAACAATATATTTTTATTGTCTTTTGCTGTTTGAATTCCAGATTTCATTTGGAGAGGATGTGAGCAGAGCTTTGGAGGCAGTTCCATAATTACAGAGTTGCTTGTTTGCTGTCTGATGATGATGCTGCACGTTCTTGATTGTGAGTAATGTGGAGATTAAAGAGGGAGAGAATCTGACTTCATCTCTGTGAAGCAATCAGAGCTCTGTTGGAGTAGGAGGGGGGCAGGAGGGAAGTCTGCTGTGCCATGTGCTGCGCAGGACTGGCTGCTACAAGAGGCTGGATCCTTTAGAAGGGTCAGGGGAAGCTCTTCTGGCCCAGCCTTCTAATTGGCTGCACATCCCCAAGTGCTTCCTAATGGGATGCCTCTGCTTGTGCTGGGCTAAATTAGAACTGAAAGACACCCACAAGTCCAAATTCACTGCAGATCCCTCAGACAGCAATGGCCTTGGTGGAGCAGCCCTCTGCCAGGTTCTGCCTCTGTCAGTGGCTGTGCCAGGGAAGGTTCCTGCAGAGCACGCCAGCAGAGCCCTCCCTGGGGGCATGCAGACCATGCTATGAGCCATGCACCTGGGGGATGTTCAGTGTGTGGTTCTGGTTTGCTCTTCAGGGGGCCTGAGCTGGCTTGATTGACATTTTTAGGACTAAATCTCAGTTCTTGGTCAGAGGTCTCCTGTGTACCAAGTGTGGATGAATTCTGGTTTATGGGGCAGAGCCCCAAGCATGCTGGGGGCTGTCCTGGTCCTGGAAGCCCAGAAGCTGGTGTCAGATCTCTCCACCCCGTGCCGCAGCATCACCTCCAGGACCCCTATGGCTGTCCTGAGCCAGCTCTGGTTTCCATGGTGCTGGTAGGAAGCAGCAGCCCGAGCTGGTGTGCCAGGGGAGCTGCAGTGCTCACAGGCACCACTGCAAGGGAATCCTGCTGGGAGAGTGCAGGGGTGAGGGGGGCCTGCACCCAGCACCTCCTCTGCTCTTTCCTCCCCAGCCGCGGGTGGAGGAGTGGAGCTGCTAAGCAGTGCACACACAATTAACCTCCTGCCTCTCCAGCTCCAGCGAGCTGGGAGTTGACAGCTACAAGAAAAAGTGCAATTGTAAGCTTATTTACTACATTTGTTAAGCATCTGGGATAGAAAGGCTCCAAAGTGAAGGAGCTGTCAGATTCCATTCTAGTTAACCCTCTGGAAGCAAAAGGCTTGATTTTAATTTCTTTCACCAGGCATTCAGTTCAGTAACAGCCCTGCACCAAAAGCAGAGCTGATGGAGCTTCTTTCTCACCCTCTTGAGGGATCTCTGCTGCCACCAGAGATGCCTACTGACAGAGGACAGCAGGGCCCTGCTGGGGGCCAGGCCAGGAGGTCATCAGAGGCTGAAAAACTCCTCCTTGGCTCAAGCAAGCCTTCAGGTGCAGTGAAAGGTGATGGATGCAGAGCTTGGAGGCTGCTAAAGCAGGAGAGCTGCAGGAATGGTCTCTACTTAACAGGACTGCAAGAGGACAGTGAGGTCTGGCGTGGAGGCTTTGCAGCTTTGTTTTAATGGCTGCAGTAGATGGAAGGGAAGATGCCAACCTGGCCTCTTGGAATGGAGGGAATGAATGCCAGAGAGCTGGGTAAGGACAGCAGGAGGGGGCAGAACCTGGGGAAGATGCTGTGGCATGTGCTGCAGAGGGCTGTGAGCTCTCCCTGCACAGGCAGACCACAGCCAGGATTCAGCTCCAGAGTCTCCTGAATCAGAATGCAAAAGGAACTGGCACGAACTGTGGCAGTTCAAGGTAGCAGAACTGAAGCAGTGAGTAATGGAATGGGGGTGGCAGGTGAAGTGTGCTGCACAGTGCTCAGGAGCCTGCTCTGCTTCAGGGCTGCAACTGCAGACGGGGCTGGGCTCCTCTGCTGGCTGCTCTTCTCTTAATTTAACAGTCTGGAGCTGTGCCAGCAAGGTGGAGAATTGGTCCTGGTTTACTCCCAACCTCTAGGGAAAAATGGTAAAGGCATTTGGGGAGAGAAATGACTTGAAGAGTGAAAACCAAGTAAGAACAACATCTCATAGCAGGGAGCCAACATTCACACTGGAGGAACTCCTCTAAATGTAGCTTAGGGGAGGAAAGTTTCCACCCCTGGATTCTGAAGCAGGTGGGGAGAAAGATGCTGCAGTAGGGATCAGAGAGGGGAACAAATCCAGTGCCAAGGAGAGGGCAGAGGATGTATGATTACATAAAGCAGCTGTGGGCATGCCCTGGGAGGCAGAGCCCTTCAGTGGGAATCTCTCTTGTGACGTGCACAGCTTTGGGCCTGGCTTTGAGGCAGCCCTGTTGGGTCCCTCTGTTAGGTGCTGGATCACCTCTCAGCAGCCTGTGGGAGTCAGGGATGTGGCCGCCCCAGCACAAATCAGCAGTGGAAGGTGCAGCCCTTGCAGTGTGGGAGTTCAGTGTTCTGCTCTACTGAGGATCAGGTTGCTTTGGTGCCAAAATATGGATTTAGTTGCTTAAAATGAAGTCTGCCTGTGTCCCAGTTTCCCCATCTGTAAAATGCATTACAGCAATTTCAGCTAATCCTATTAAATTGTAGTACTTGTGTTTCACTATTAATACATCTACAAGGACATGCATCATGGTAACTTTACCCCATGGTGACTCAAACGTCTGCAGCAGCACAGGATGAAATCCTCAGAGCCCCTGGGACTCTGCAGCTCTCCTTTGTTAATTGCCTGCCCAGGAAGAATTGATGCCAGTTTCCTCCCAAGCAAAGATCTGCTCTCCCCTCACCACGAGCAGGCAGGGGAAGCAAACCTATTTTCAGCCTCGGATGGTTGCAGCTCCTCTCAGCCCTCCTGTCTGGGGTTCGGGCAGAGAGCTTTGCCTTTCCCTCACACCTTAGGCTGCCGAAGTTATTTTTGTGCTTTATCTCACCTTGTTGAAGGAAGGGCTCAGGTGCCTGCGAAATGCAAAGCCTGTGTGTAATGAAAAGACTTCCTGCCAGGCAAGGAAAGAGCTTCAGAGGTAATTACAGTTCCCTTTCTTCAGCTTTTTGTTCCATTTAGTGTTTTATTAAACCTCTCACCTGATCTTTGGTGTGTGCATGATAAAAGGAAGTTTGTAGTGCAGCCACCTCTGATAGATGATATAATCCCTTTAGCAGACAGGATGTAAAATAGGTCCCATAAGGCAGCAGGATTTCCTCAGAAATCTCTGGCAAGCCTAATTATTTTTTTCCTAGCCACTGAACAATCTCTGAGCCTCCCACAGCCACTGAGTGTTTCTGACCATCCATATTGCTCCTGCGCTTGTGCAGAGCTGCGCCGTGAGCCCCTCCAGGACACCGCAGCTGGGTTGCTGCCCCGGGCCAGAGCTCCCCGTGCAGGACACCCTTTGGGGCCGGGGCAGCTTCTGCTCCCTCGGTGCCTCCCCTGAGGGCAGCGAGGTGAGGAGAAACGCGGAGCCTCTCTGCTCCGGGGCCGTGGCTTAGGCAGCGACCATTAACGCCCTGCGGGTGCGGGGCCCTGCAGGGCTGCGAGACGGAGGGAGCGCAGAGGGAGCCTGCGGCAGGGCTGCAGCTGTGGGACAGCTGGACAGCTGGTCGCTGGACACGGGTGGTGTGATGTGAGCTGCAGAGCTGGGTCCTGCATCCTGGCTGAGCATCCCAGGCCGGGACTGCAGCAAGGGACCCAGCCCACTGACACTGGAACAGGCTGCCCAGGGAGATGGAGCTGCAGTAAGGGACCCCAGCCCACTGAAGCCTCAGTAAGGGACCCCAGCCCACATCCTTCATGCTGTTTGCAACCAGTGCTCCGCCTTTCAGGAGAGCTGGGAAAGCTGATGCAGGCAGCCAGAGCGAGGGGGCTGGGAGCTGGTCCTGCTGGCTGAGCACAGCTGAGCTCTCTTGCCCCCCTCTGCACAGCCACTTTTGTTTCCCTCTGCTTAGGAGCTTGACCTGGGTAAGGCCTTTGAGTGGCCACCACCACGTGGCAACAGTTCGGTGCCCAGTTTGCTCCTTCCTGAATAGCTTCAGCTCCTTGACTACCTGTGGATGCTTGGTAATGCTGCAGCTTAGTCTGAAGATCCCCAGAAACATTTAAGAGCAGGACCTGCTTGTGAGACTGTGAGCCTTAACCTTGCTGAAGTATTCATTGCCTAATGAAATTCATTTGCATTTAGATCTCTTTACTGTAATTACCTTAAATTAGGTACAAGGGCTGAAAGCTGAATGGGATGGGCAGGTGCTGAGGGCTTAAGACTCAGGTCACATCTAATTTAGAAATGAATATTCTAACTCTTAATTTTAGTAAGTTAAATATTACCTGGTGCTGGGCTTCACTTGAAGTCAGCTTCACTGGAGGCGAGTTCCAAACCATTCCCTCTCCCCTGGATGAGGAGTTCCTGCACTTGGAGCTGGCTCTCCCTCTTTAATCTGCTCCTGCCTCAAACACTGATCACTGCTGGCTTCTTTGCAGTGAGGATGGAGAGACACTGGAACAGGCTGCCCAGGGAGATCAGGGATGCCCCCTCCTTAGAGGCCAGGTTAGATGGGGCCTTGAGCAACCCGGGCTGGTGGGAAGTGTCCCTGCCAGTAGGGACTGGATGATTTTGAAGGTCCCTTCCAACCCAACCCATTTTGTGATTCCATAGCATTGACTTCATAACTGGCCCTGGCTTGTCTCCTGTCTGGCTGAAGGGGTCCTGTAGCCCAGCTGCTCTTTGTGTGCTGGAGCAGCTCTGGGCTAGAACCTGGGGCTTTATCCCTAACTGGGGCAGAGTAAAGCTGGAGGAGACTCCAAAGTGTGACACTATCCCTCCCTGCTCTTAAGGCCTCCATATTGCTGGGCTAGCACAGCAAAGCTCTGTGAAATGAAAGCCTGAGTCGCTCAGCCCCCGAGATTGCTTTTAGCAGAGGTAATTTTCCCAAGTGCAGATGCACTCAGCAGGGCATGATCCACCTGGCTAACCAGAGCCTTCCCTTCCCCTGCACCTCCCTGGGCTCTGCTCTGCACGGCAGACCTGCTGCACAGGCTGCTGCACTGCTGGCACACAGCCTCTGCTCTGCCCCTTTGTCCCGGCCAGGCTCCTGCTTTCAGGGTTGGTTGCTGTCTGTTTCTTTAAGCCCACGTTCTGCTCTCTTTCAGTGACCTGAGAATCTGTCCTTTTGTCTCACTCTGGAGTGCTCGAGTCCCCCTTGCATTAGAAATGAGGTAGGGTGAATGGATCCAGGCTGAGTTCTCCCATCCCATCTCCTGTGTACACTGTGCAGGCAGCTGCTTGCAGCTGGGTGCTCTGGCAGCTGCTGCATCTCAGAGGCTCTCGGGCTATGCAGACAGCATTTTGCCCTACTCCCAGCAAAGGGTCGATGTGGTGCCACCAGACCCATGTGTGGTAGGAAGTGCCTGCAGCCTGCACAGCTCTCCTGTGCAATGGAGCTCAGCTCTGCTGCCTCCTGCAAAAGGGCTGCACTTCCTTGAAAGCAAAGCCTTAGGCTGGTGTGGTGAGGAGGGGTCTGTGGCCTCCTGCTGCTCCCACGGCCTCTGAAGGTTTGCCCAGGTCATTCCCATGCTTCTTAGCAGAGATTTGTTGAAGCCAGCAGAGCAATAACAACCTACCCATGGCATGATCTGGCCCTAGAAGGTGGCCCAGTTGCTCTGGCTGTTAAGCAGAGTGATGTGTTTGCTTGCCTGCCTGGAGAGCCAGAGCAGAGCAGGCTCTGCAGGGATGCTTGCAGCAAGGTTTTCTTTCACACAAATCCAAACAAGTGAGCAAGCAGAGCTTTCCATGAGGGTAACCAGCTT
>VWYK01004346.1:113221-152113 GCA_013399775.1 Semnornis frantzii
GGGTGGGGGGTGGGGGGTGAAGCTCACTCAGGCATCTTGGAGGGGTTTGCACAGCAAGGGAATTTCTGGGGGAAAGCAGGGAAGATGCCAAGGGAAGCTGCCAAGGGAAGCTGCCAAGGGCAGCTGCAGCCTCTGGGCCTTAGGTTGCAAGGACTCTGGTTAGCATTTGCCTGCCTGACTCTTGAAAGCTTTAGGAGGACTTCAGTAACTAACTCCAGGTCCTGGGGAATTTTACCAAGAGTTCTTGCAGGGGACAAATCAGTGTGAGCTGATATTGCCCAGCATCCAAAATTCCTCCCCTATTCCTGTGGCAGCCTTTCTATGCCCCAGTGCCTGAGGAGGGTCCTCTGCTTGCTAGGGCTGGGCTTTCTCATGGAGGTAGCTGAGAGAAGAGCAGGTTTAGGTTGGATGTTAGCAGTAAGTTCTACACTGTGAGGGTGCTGGCACACTGCAGCAGGTTTCCCAGTGAGGTGGTTGAGATCCCATCTCTGGAGATACTCCAGGTGAGGCTCAGCAGGGCTCTGAGCAGCCTGCTCCAGTGGAGGATGTCCCTGCTGACTGCAGAGGGTGTTGGACTGGACAACCTTTGGAGGTCCTTTCTGACCCAGACCATTCTGTAATTCTAAACAGAGGTGAACAGAGCTCAGCATAAAGACAGAGAGTTTCCCATCCTCAGCCTCCTGCAGACTGCCCTGGCTTTGGTCTGGAGCAGTGGGTTACAATCACTAAGGATGAGCTGCAGGAGATAAAGCAGCTGGAAGCTCCCAAGCAGGAGGAAATGGTCTCTCCCTGTGGTGCCAGCACCTGCCCGTGTCAGAACCCAGCTCTTCACAGCACCTCTCAGGGGAAAGGGCAAGTGGCTCTCCTGAGCCTCTCTGCTAATTTTGGGCTCCTTCAGCTAAGAGCAAGGTGTCGGCAGGGAACCGTTTCCTTGGCTGTGTGCCAGGTGCTGTATCCTCCTCCTGCCTTTGTCATCCCAGCTGCTGGAGCTGCTGGAGCTGCTGGAGCTGCTGCTTCCCTCGCTGGCAGCCCAGGACAACCCTCCTAGAACAAGTGCGGGGAGCAGAGGCAGAGCACGGAGCCCTTCTGCAGCCTGCTCCTCTTCCCAGGGCTTCATGAGCAGTAATCAAAAGCAGCAAACAGCAGAGGAGCTGCCCCAGCTGCTCAGCCAACCCCACGCAGGGGGCGAGCGGCAGCCTCACGGCTGTGGGACTGCGTCGACAGATGTCAGCCAAGTGCCACCGAAGGAGCTGGGCAGAGCAGGCTGCGGCTGCAGAGCATCCGCTTCCGCCAGGCAGAGGAGGATGGAGACGATGTCAGCCTCCCGGGAGCTAACCGAGCCCGAGAACTGCGCGGCCGGGGCAGGGCGCTGAGGGCTGGAGGCGAAGGGGAGCGGCGCTGTGCGAGCTGCCAGCGGCGTCGGGGCAGGGCAGCGGGAGCCAGTCCGTGTTTGCTTCTGCCCGGCCAGCTAGGGGCTGGGGACAGCGTCTGCTCAGGTGAGACACTGGCACAGGTTGCCCAGGGAGGCTGTGGGTGCCCGTCCCTGGAGGAGTTCAAGGCCAGGCAGCCTGGGCTGGTGAGAGCTGTCCCTGCCCGTGGCAGAGGATTTGGGGCTGGATGAGCTTGAGGGTCCCCTCCAGCCCAAATCACTCCACGAAGCTATGACTGACTCCCTTCCTACAGCCCCGGGTGTAGGGCAGCTGCCTCTGCCCTCTGGTGCTCGCAGGGTCTCCAGCAGCCAGGCTGCCCCAGGTGCCAGTGTGTGGTGAGCATGGCAGGCACCCCCCGGGCTGGTGAGGGCAGGGCTCTGGTGGTCAGCCCTGGCTCAGAGGCCAGTGGAGAGGAAGGGATTACCTGTGAGCTCTGCTTCTGCTTGGTAGGCTTCGTGTCAAGAAGCTGAGGTGGAGCAGTCCAGGGGCCAGGGCATGTCTGGGCACAGTGACTTTGCCATGTGCCACCTCTCTGGGGACAGGCTGCCCCTGCCAGCTGCTGCCCTCCTGTTGGCCCTGTCACTGTCAATGAGAGGAACTCATTGCATAGCAGTGCCTTGTGCAAAGGGCCTGGATGCCTGCTCTGGTGAGAGCCCCCAGGCCTGGCAGCGCTTTCCCTCAGTGCCTGACCAGTGCAGCAGTGTGGATGAGCACTGACTGCAGCACACTGCTAGCCCTGACCATTCCAAGCCATCTGAAAGGCTGCCTGGAGACATAATTATCAACCTGCCATCAGTCTGGGTTTATACCACACCTCCTGCCAGCCTGAGGAAAGCAAACACCCCCAAACAAATGCACAGCAAGCAAACCCAAACAGCAACCCAAACAAAACCCCCAGCACCAACAAACCCAGCCCCAAAGCCTGCAGAGCTCTCCTGGTTATTGAGTGGAGGTGGAATGTTTGGGTTGGTTTTCTCTGAACAGTTTAATCATGTAGCAAGCAATTTAAGACTCTTCCACAAATGGTTTTCAGAACAGAGATGCAAATTACCAGTTAAATTATACATATAGTTAGAGGAAGATTAGAAGGTAATGGAAGCAAAACTGAGCTTTTGGAGGGAGGCTGGAGAGGTGGTGGATGGAAATGTGTAGTTTTGAGCTGCCAGAGAACTTTTCCTTCACGGGCTTTAGCTGTTGCAACCCCCACCTTGGGGCTGTGGTGTCTAATCTCCCTTTTCTGTAGCCCAGCCCTGAGGAAAAGCCTTCTCTTCCCAGTGCTTCAGTTTGCAGAGTGAACACCCTCCAGACCCCCTGAGCCATCCTGTGCCAGGCTCCAGCTCTCAGGAGCAGCTCTTCCCTCAGCACCAGGTCAGTGATTCTCAGTGCCCATCAAGGACCATCAGTGTGAGCCCTTCAGCACAGGGGCTGTCTCCCAGCCTTGTGCAGGGGCTGGCTCAGGACTGATGTGATCCCAGAGCCTGGAAGGAGGTCTGCAGTGTCCTGTCCTCCTGGGACTTTCAGCTCTCAAGCACTGAACCCTCCTGTTGGCTACAGGGGAGGGCTGGGAAGCTCCATCCTGCTGCTGCCTCTTCTCTTGGCGTTTTATAGAAGCAAAAAATGGGCTGGGTTGGAAGGGACCTTCCAGGCCATCCAGTGCCAGCACCCTGCCATGGGCAGGGACACTTCCCACCAGCCCAAGTTGCCTAAGGCATAATCCAGCCTGGCCTTGGACACCTCCAGGGAGGTGGCATCCACAGCTTCCATGGGCAATCTGTGCCAGTGTCTCCCACCCTCACTGTAAAGAACTTCTTCCTGATCTCCACCCTCAGTCTCCCCTCTCCCAGCTCAAAGCCATTGTCCCTCTGCCTGCCACTGCCAGCCCTTGTCCAAAGTCCCTCCCCAGCTCTCCTGCAGCCCCTTCAGCTACTGCCAGGCTGCTCTGAGGTCTCCTTGGAGCCTTCTCCAGGCCAAGCAAGCACAACTCTCCCATGCTGCCTCACAGGGAAGGTTTTCCAGCCTCTGATCACCTTCATGGTCTCCTCTGGACCCCCTCCAGCAATTCCATGTCCTCCCTGTGCTGGGGGCTAGCAGAGCCTATCCCAGCCCCTAAGGTCCCAACTCAGCTGCTGTCCTGCAGGCAACCTGTGAGCAGGCACCTAAAGGTCCCACACGTGTTTGGGGTGGGGATGTGCCACAGAGCCTCAAAGTAACTCCTGAAACAGTTCATGGAGGCTGACTTTGGACTTCTCCTTGGAGAATCACTTGGGGCAAACCCAACCCAAACAAGAGCAACCAAAAGGAAGCTGACAAATCTGTCATGCTATTGTCCCACAGCCTCCCAGGGGAGAGCCTGTCAGCTGCACTCAGATCCATCTGTGAGCAAGGCTCTGCTGTTTGTTCCAGGCTGCAGCACATGCACCTGGCTGTGTGTGAGCTGGGCACCTGGGGCACCTGGGCACGGGGGTGAGGTGGAGGGCAGCTGCATGGCCATGCCCAGATACCCTGCAGCTGTGACTAAGTTCTCAGCTGACTTTATGGCTAACTGCAGCACCCTGGAGTCGCCCACTCTTGTTGTCAGAGCTTTTGAGGGCTGAGCCCAGGCACCTCCAGAGGTCCAGAGGAGGGCAAGGAAGCTGGGGAAGGGTCTAGAGAGTAAGTCTGATGAAGAGTGACTGAGGGAGCTGGGGATGGCTAGGGTGAGGAAGAGGAGGCTGAGGGCAGAGCTCATTGCTGTCTATAGCTACCTTAGGGGACACTGTGGAGAGGCTGCTGCTGGGCTCTGCTCACAGGGAATTGGAGACAGAACAAGGGGGTATGGCCTCAAGCTGAGGCTGGGGAGGTTTAGATTGGACATTAGGAAATCTTTTTTTTCATGGAGAGAGTGGTCAGGGACTGGCATGAGCTGCCCAGGGAGGTGGTGGAGTCCCCAGCCCTGGCTGTGTGGTGCTTGGGGCTATGGTTTAAGGTGAATCTTGTGGAGGAGGGTTCTGCGCTGGGCTTGGTGCTCCTGAGGGGCTGTGCCAGGCTGCATGTGGCTGTGGCTCTGTGGTCTCCCAGTTCTTACAGAGGAGGAGGCAGCAGAAGGCTCAGCTCAGTTGGTGCCCTGTTCCTTAGTGGTGCCAAGCTGAAGGTGTGGGCTGGGTGCAGACTGGGGGAGCTGCTGCTGTCTCTCCTGAAAGCTGCTGCACCAAACCTGCCTGTTTGTGGCTGGGTGGTGGTGTTCACACAGCAGCAGAGCTCCAGTCCTGGAAAGCATTTGTGTGCAGGTCACCTCTCAGTGCCCTCCTCTTGAGGCAGTGACACATCTGGAGATGACCATCTCTGGAAGCATCTCCCTGAACCAGAGCACAACATTTCTTAGGTCCTAGCACAGGCTGAGGCTCCCAGTCTCTGCTGACCACCCTCATGCAGCCATGCCAAGGCAAGTGCAGCAGTCTGTTGCCCTACAATTGTATTTCCCCTCTTGGGTGACTCTTCCACGTCACAAACCAGCCTGTCCCAATCCCTGACCACTCTTGCAGCAAAGAAATCCCTCCCAGTATCCAACCTAACCCTCCCCTGGCACAACTGGAGTCCATTTCCTCTGCTCTCACACAGATGACTGCATTAAGCACTGTGAGAAAAGCCCTGCAGGCACTGCAGCTATGCCAGGGATTGCTTTCCCCCTGCATTTTCCAGCCATTTGTTTTCCTTATTCCCAGCTACAAAGGCAAGCATTAAGAAAGTGATGCCTCCCTCAGTCTGCAGCCAGCAGCCCTCCAGCACAGTCCTTGCAGCCAGCAGTGGCAATCTTTCATCCAAACATTTGCAATTCCAAGGCACCTCCACCTGTGTGAAGCATTTGGCTCAACCCCACCACTCCTGCAGGCCTAGAGAAGGGGTTAGGAGGAGCACACCCAAGCTGAGCTCTGCAGCATCTCCTCCCATCCCTCCAACTTCTGCTGTTTAGAGACTCCTGGATCTCAAAATTGGCTCTCCAGACCCTTTCAGCCAGGTGCTGCAGCTGCAACAAAAGGGTTAACAGCCCTGCTGTGCTGTAGAGAACACTTCTAATTGGCCCCATACATCACTGGGATGAAAGGACATCCGCCAAGCTGAGATGGTTCCTCCTCCCTCTTTAGGCTAATGAGGCTGCAGAATTTTCCCATCCATTCTCAAAAATCCAGGTTGTTTCTAAGGGCAGCTGAAAAAGCCAAATGGTTTCTAAGTGTGCACTACCTCCTGGTGCTGTGCCCGTCAAAAACGTCCTGGAGCTGCTCGAGTGGCCCCAGAGGAGGCCCCAGACATGGTCAGGAGGCTCCAGCACCTCCTGTCTGAGGATGGGCTGAGACAGTTGGGGTTGCTCAGCCTGGAGAAGAGAAGGCTCCGTGGACACCTTACAGTGGCTGATCCTTAAAGGGCACCTACAGATGGTGGGGAGAGACTGTCAGGGAGTGTGGTGATGGGGCAAGGGGGTCCAACTGATTCACAGAATGGCTCAGGCTGGGAGGGACCTCAGGGATCAGGCACTGCAATGAGCTGCCCAGGGAGGTGGTGCAGTCCCCAGCCCTGGCTGTTTCAGGGTGGTTTGGATGTGGTGCTTGGGGCTATGGTTTAAGGTGAATCTTCCAGAGTAGGATTCTAGGTTGGGCTTGGTGACTCTGAGGGGCTGTGCCAGCCTGGCTGTGTTTAAGGTGGTTTGGATGTGGTGCTTGGGGCTACAGTTTAAGGTGAATCTTGCAGAGCAGGGTTCTGGGTTGGACTTGGTGCTCCTGAGGGGCTGTACCAGGCTGCATGTGGCTGTGACTCTGTGATCTACTCTAACTCCCTGCCATGGGCAGGGACACCTCCCACTAGCCCAGCCTGGCCTCAAACACCTCCATGGAGGAGGCATCCACAGCCTCCCTGGGCAGGCTGTGCCAGTGCCTCCCCAGCCCCATACTGAAGAACCTCCCCCTGAGATCCAGGCTAAATAGCTTCTAGTTGAAACCAACACCTGAGTGGGGACAGAGGGGGCCTGGGGTGAGGCCAAGGGCTCCTTGCTCCTGCAGACCTCCTGCCTCCACCCAGCCAGGCTTTGCTCTGCCCTCCAGCAGCAGGGATCTGGCCAGGTTCTGCCACATCAGTGGAGCTCCACCTCGCAGGGGCCGAGGAGCTGCCACTGTGTGTGTGCAGCTGCTGGCTTCTTCTTTCTGGTGCCTCCCCAGAGGTTCACTGCTTCCTGGCTGTCCCAGAGCCTCCTGTCATTTCTCTCAGATTTTGATTTCACTCTGGTTTGGAGTGGAGCTGCAAATCAGCCTGGGTGAAAAACAGCTGCTCTGAATTGTTAGCTTTGCTCCCTCCCCCCTCAGTTAGTGCCAGTCTGAAATGCATTCGAGTTGTGGGCATGCTGGAAACGTGGGAGGGGTGGGAAAGCTGAAATGAATGGCACTTGTAGGAAACCTGAATGGAGCTTTCAAGCAAGAGCTGATTTAGGAGGAGGGGGAGGGAAGGAGGAAAATGGCAACAGGGAAAAGAAAACCTTCTGATTTTGGGGGCTGGAGCTGAAAGATGGAGAATTCCCAAGAAACCATTAAGAAAAACTGATCTGAACGTGCAGGCTGTGGCAGGACTGCCAGAATGTGCTGTGCCCAGAGTGTTCTGCTGCACATCCTCATGACCTAACCTGCCCTCTGCCAGAGGCAGCCCCAGAACCCTGTGGAGGGGCTTCCCAGAGCCCAGGAGTCAGCCCAGGCTCAGTGCTGCTATTGACAGCCCAGCCCGGGGGCTGCAGGATTTGTGCTGCTGTGTTCACCTCGGCCCTGCAGCAGGGCCTCAGAGCAGCACCGACCTCTCACCGGGGAGCTGCTGCTGAGGCAGCTTCTGAGGGCAGGGTTAAGTTGGATAAACCATTGCTCGTTCCAGGGAGGCTTCAGATGGGGCAGGTTTTCCCCTCTCCAGAGAGATGCTGGCTGGAGCAGTGAGGCTGTTGGACGGCAGAAGCAGGGCAGGAGCCTGGGAGCTGCCTCTGCCACCCAGCAAGTTCCTGCCTCTGGGTGGCAAAGCAACTAACCTGGCCCAAAATCCGGGTGCAGACAAAGCCCCGGGGCAGGCTTTACCATCCCGGAGCCCGACGGACTGAGCCCTTCCCTCTTCTGCAACCCAGCTCCAGCTGCAGAGCTGCTGCCCTGCTGGGGTTTTACAGCAGGAGCCTGGGCAAGAGGGAGCAGCCACAGAGCAGCAGGGACCCAGGGAGGCTGGGGGGGGGGGGTCACTGGTGGCAGTGGGTGTAAATTAGTGGGCTGCAGAGCTCCCAGCCTTCCTCTGCTTGGGTGCATCTGTGCTCAGCATTAATTGTGCTGCTGCTGCTGGAGGCTGGCACGGGAGGGATGTTTGTGTACCTACTCATTTGCATGTTAATGGGGTTCTCCAGGGCTTTCCCCTGCTCTGTAACAATAGGCAAGCCTGGCTAATTGAAATTTATTTGAAAAGGGTTTATTTGCCTCTTGGGCTGGGGACTGTAGAGCTGAGGAGGGCTGCAGTGCCGGTGGCAGCCAGTCAGACTCTGGTGCCTGAGCACCGTCAGGCCGGCAGGAGAGAGCAGCAAGGGAGGGCAATGGGCTGCACTCATCCTGCTCTTGCTGTCCTCCAGCCTGGCCACGTAGTGACTGCTTCACTGCAGCTGGGGTGGGAGCCTTTGGTCTGCAGTGACCCAGAGGACCTGCATGCAAAGCTCTCCAGGTTGGATGGTTCTAAGAGAGGAATCTGCCTGATGCCCACCTCCTGGGGTCCTTTGCAACCCAAGTATTGGGGTTGCTCTCTGTTTAGATAGGCACCAAGCCCACTGCAGGCCTCTGCTGTGCACCTTGCAGGAGCTCTGCCCAGCAGGGCTGCTGTCTGCAGCAAGAGGTCCTGCTGGCTGCCATGCACTGGAGTCTCTCAGAGCAGCAGCTCTGCTGGGGGACCTACAGCTGGGGCTGCTGCCTGCTGCAGCCAGGGAGGTGGTGGAGTCACCACCCATGAGGAATGAGCAGATGTGGCACCTGGGGACGTGGTGATGGAGGTGGTGATGATCTCAGAGAGCTTTTCCAGCCTTCATGGCTCTACATGCTGCTGCTTTCTGTGGTTTCTTGGCTGGCATGCAAAGCTTTCACTCTGGGAATGGGACCCTGCTGCGTGAGTAGGGGTTTGGGGGTGGCTGAAAGAAGCAAAACTGGTGAAGCTCCTCAGCTTCCCTGCCAAGCCTGGGCACTAGTGAAGTGGAAGGGCAGTGAGATCCCACTGAGGCCCAGGGTTTAACTGCAGTGTTTAGCTGATCATATGCTTTATGATGTGCATTCCTGCTCTAAAAGAGGGAGGCTAAAACAAGATTAATATTGCAGAGAAAATAACTCCAGAGTTTTAATTAATGGGGGAAATTCATGGGCTGAACTGACACTGCTTGCCTGGAGTAATGGATCTGGGAGCTGAAATGAGTCCATTTTTTCTTGTCTCAGTGTATTAAGAATAAATGGAGGATTAAAAGCAACGAGAGTCTTTCATACAAGCATTTCAAAAGCCTCTTAAGGGAATTTTCAAAGGCATATCCTGCTACAAATTTTACCTGAAGTGTTTGTGCACCTCATTCCACAGCTGCTGCTTAATGGGTGTTAGAGTTCAGCTCTTGAGCAGTGGTTCTTGTGCACGTTTCTGCACAGCAGCCAGGGGAGCTGCAAGTTTGGCAGCCTCCCTGTGACTGATTAAATTCTTTCCCCACTTCCATTAGAGTTCTCACCTTGGAAAATCTCATCCCACACCTTCGATGTGATGTTTAAATGGAGCCAGTGCTGTGCACGTGGAACAGCAACTCCTGTGTGCTCTTTGGCAGTAAGGCTGAGAAGGGACCTGCAGGTGCTTCCCAGGTGAGGAATTTCCCAACAGAAGCATCTAACACTGTCAGAGCTCTGTGCTGCTGCTGCTGGCTCTGGTTGGCTCTTCTACATGCACCTGAGAAGCAACCCAGGCTGCTTCAGCAGGAGTGTAAAGCAGAGCCAGGCCCCTTCTGTCAAAGCCATTCCAGATGCCATGTCCGTGGGCATGGCTCCGACCCTCTGGTTCCATTTAGCAAGGGCTGGGGGGCTGCAGGGTGGGTTTGGCAACAGCTGCTGCTGGGGGGGCTGCTCCTGCAGGGCTGTCTGGCTCCATCCCCCTGACAGCTGAGCTGCCACTGTCCTTATGCCCTCCCCTGTGGATGGAGCTGGCAGCAAGCCTTGGAGGCAGGAGCTTGGGGCTAGGAACTCCATACATCTGCAGACACCTTTCCCCTCTCCATTTTGCAGAGCCCTGCTCTGACTCGTTTGCTGCCTGGGCTTTGGACAGCTGCTTTACCCTAGCAACCTGCTCAGGCCATGACTCCTCCCCTCCTGAAAGGGCTATTTTGAGAGTGTCTCATTCAATATTTGCAAAGTGCTTCTGAGGCTTTATGATGATTCCTGCCTCACTGAATGCAAACCCAATCCTTTATCTCACTTTGCCAGAGCAGCAGGACTGTGTGCCCCCATGCACTCTGCAGCCCAGACCTCCAGGAACCAGTTCCCTTTGGGCACCATTCAGGTCTCCAACCAATTCCCCATAGCTCCTGCCTGCTTGCCTGCAGCCCTCCCACCCCTGCTTGGTGTCAGTTCTTGCACTGCCTATGGTCCAAGAAGTCACCCACCAGGGTCAGGCACTCCTCAGCTCTCCCAGAGCACTTCCCAGCAGCCTTGGGTGCTGGCAGGGAGCTGCAGGTGCAGTGCTGACTCAGGCAGGAGCAGCACTCTGCTGCTGGATGGGAGCCATGCAGCAGAAGGGTGAGCTTGGGAAGAGCATCTTGCAGACTAAACAGATTATCCCAACATAAATACCATATCAATGGCAAAATAAAGAGCAGCACAAACTACACTGCAAAATCAATGCAAGGCTCAGGCTCTCTGTCTTCTCAGCTCTGGAATGCTGACAACTCTTCCTTCCTCTCCCTCCCCCTTCAGGCACACATTCACAGATTGCATCAAGCTGGAAGGGACCCTCAAAGCTTATGTTTTCCAAGCCCCTTGCAGTCAGCAGGGACACCTCCAACTAGAGCAGGCCACTCGGGGCCCCATCAGGTTTGACCTTGAACATCTCCAGGGATGGGGCCCCAAGCACATCCCTGGGCAACCTGTTCCTGTGTCTCCCCAGCCTCACTGTGCAGAACTTCCTCCTGATGTCCATCCTCAATCTCCCCTGCTCCAGTTTCAAACCATTGCCTCTCATCCTATCACTCCAAACCCTTCTGAAATTAACCACAGGCTCCAAGAGGCTGCAATACATCAAGAAAGGTAAACCCAGCCCTCTGCTCCTGGGAATCCTGATCCAGCAGCAAGGTGTTAAGGAATCAGATGTTCTACACCACAATAATGCTGTAGGTAGCTGTGTCCTCAGAACACCTTTCCCCTTTCTACTGGGCAAGCAGCTACCTGAACAGTGCTGTGGTCCTGCCTGCCCCAGCCCTTCCAGCAGCTTGCTCAGAAGCACTGTGGACACAAGACAGCAAAGGCAGAACCCTCTGGCCATTTTTTCACTGCCAGTGAAGCCAAACCTACCCTGAAAGCTCTGTCTGTGGAAGAGCAAGAGACTGGCAGAGAAACTGCTCCCCACTGAAAGGAGCAGAATGACTGTTTGAGAGCTGTGGGCCTTTATGAACGGTATTGATGCACAGCTCAGCCTGAGGCTGCAGTGTGAGTGCAGCCCAGACAGCAACTGTGTGCTGGGCTGCAGCAAGAGCAGTGTGGGCAGCAGGGCAAGGGAGGGGATTCTGCCCCTTGGCTCTGCTCTCCTCAGACCCCACCTGCAGTCCTGGGTGCAGTTCTGGAGCCCCCAGCACAGGAAGGACATGGAAGTGTTGGAGCCAGTGCAGAGGAGGCCAGCAAGATGCTGAGAGGGCTGCAGCAGCTCTGCTGTGAGGACAGGCTGAGAGAGTTGGGGCTCTGCAGCCTGCAGAGGAGAAGGCTTCCAGGAGAGCTTGGAGTGGCCTTGCAGGATCTGAAGGGGGCTGCAGGAAGGCTGGGGAGGGACTATTGACAAGGGCTGGGAATGGCAGGACAAGGGGAATGGGTTTGAAGTGTCAGAGGGGAGCTTGAAAGTGGATGTGAGGAGGAAGTTGTTTGCAGTGAGGGTGGTGTGACACTGGCACAGGTTGCCCAGGGAGGTGTTCAAAACCAGGTTGGATGAGGCCTTGAGTGCCCTGTGCTAGTGGGAGGTGTCCCTGCCTATGGCAGGGGGTTGGAACTGGCTGATCTTTGAAGTCCCTTCCAACCTTACCATTCTATGATTTATTAGGACAAAATTTCCATTTCTAGATGTTTGCTGAGGGATCTTTGTACCCTTCCACTGCTCAGTGGCCATAAAGAAGCCTGCAAAGTGTGGAGGAAGCAATGCTGGTGAGTGGCAGCTCCCCCTGAGCCTTCCTTTTGACTTTGGGTGCACAGGGCTGGGCTGTGGTTCCTGGACATGGTGTTGCTGGAGAGCTGTGCTTGTGTGGAGTCTGATGTGGCCATCATGGGGGAGAACTTCTTCTGTGCCTACAGCATCCCACCTGCATTTCATGAGGTGAGGCAGGCAGAAAGGTGCCTAGGTCATGTTCTGCCCTCTGAATGTGGAAGAGGTTTCCATGCCTTTGAGGAACACAGCAGGTGTGGGGCTGAGTGGAGGCAAGCAACAGCAAGAAGCTCTTTCCTGTTTGGGTGTGCATGGATCCTCATCTGAAACAGGAGAGAGACAATGAGCAAGTGGCAGAGTGCTGGGGTCAGGCAGGGCTGCTTCCACAGGCAACCACCTCTGAGAAAGTCTGACTGATCTGGACATCTTTGCTCCTCCTCCTGAGTCAGAGCTCTGCCCTGGATGTGTTTGTCCTAAGCCAGCAGACCATCCCCCCAGCAAGGTCTCGAACCTTCTCTGCTATAAATGCAAACAAAAGGTACAAAACCAACCAAACTAGGTGGGGATTAACTAGAAAGGCTTCAGCCTGGCAGCACAGAGCACAGCAGCTGTGCTGAGTGAGCTCCACAGGGCACCTCTAGAGGAGCCAAGAGCCCCTCTGGGCAGGCTGGTTGCAGGAGGCTTTTTCTGGAGGTATTTTCTTTATTGCCATGTCTGGATTCTGCTTGGCTGCAAATTCAGTGCCCAGGAAGCCTCGGGGTGAGAGGGGGGAAAAACAAAAAGGGGAAAAGAGAAAAGGAAAAAAAAGAAACAGAGGGGAAAAAACCTACAAGACCAGGGGAAAAAATTAGTATGTTAAAGGGACTCCTGATTGTAGTGAATTGTTCTGTTTGGGATCTGGCAGGATAATCCCTGCTGAAAACCGCTGGGGTGTAGATGTTGTGCAAGAGTTGCTCCAGATAATTCTTTATCAGCAGCAATTGCTGGAGGAAGTAACATTGTAAAGGCTTCCTTCATTTGCTGATAACTTCAGACACTGAGGAGAGTGAGGAGTGAGGTTATTTGATAAAATCCTCCCTCTCCCTCCACTTAAAGGAGTGGATTAATTTAAAAACTCTGTCCTGCAAGATGTCATTTATTTCTGTTACAGTAACCCACAAGTGCACCTCCAATCCATTTATCTCAGGAAATGTTCATTTTCTGGTGTGTTTGCAGCCAGGAGGAGTTCAGGGACACACACACACACACTCGGAGTCTCCAAGGGAGGCTGAGATCAATAATTTTTCATGGGGAAATAAAGTGAATATATGACACCTGCATGTGCAGTAAAGTGACTTTTTATGTGCCATTAATTATCAATTTCTGAAAGTAGATGAGGAATGGGTTAGATGCTGATTATCTCCAGGATGCTCTGGCCCACGGCCCTGGCTGTGATTTATCTGCCCTCAGCCGGCAGGGCGTGGGGGGGAGATCAATCTCTTTAGGATGCGATGTTGGATTCCCCTGTAAGCCCCGGGAAGAAGCCGCTGCCTCCTGCCTTCCTGCCTTCCTGCCTCGTCCTCTGCCTTCCGCACTGCCCTCCGAAGGTATGACATAAATACTGCTCCGGAGCCTCTCTTCCCGGCCGTAATTTGTTGTAAAGGTTTCACTTGGAGCGCACGGGAAAACAAAGCAGCGCCCAGAGCGGCACTGCCGAGGTGATTTAAGGCGCTTGCCGAGGTGATTCATTAGGCGAGGTGCGAGGAGGAGCTTCCTGGGGCTGCCTCCTCCCTGCGCTCCCCGCAGCAGCAGCGGCACCGAGCTCAGAGCTCCCATCCCGGCCCGTCCGCGATCAGCACACCTCGGGCGGCCACCTCCGAGCGCCGTTCGATGGCTCCTGCTCTGCCCGCAGGGCTGTCGCCTGGCAGGGTGGAGGGACCAGGGCTCGGGCATGAGGTACGAAACCCTACTGGGGTGTGCGGTTTAAACAAACCAGTGTGGCAGTCTGCACCCGCGGCAAACGTCTGCCCCTGCCCTGGCACGCAGCAGTCCCAGCACCCAGCCCTGGCACGCAGCAGTCCCAGCACACAGCAGTACCAGCACACAGCAGTCCCAGTCCTGGCACACAGCAGTCCCAGCACGCAGCAGTACCAGCACACAGCAGTCCCAGTCCTGGCACGCAGCAGTCCCAGTGCCCAGCCCTGGCACACAGCAGTCCCAGCCCTGGCACGCAGCAGTCTCAGCACACAGCCCAGCCACAGCCTCTGCTGTTAGTTCTCATTGCTGCCGAGCAGCCCAAACGTTTGTGCTGCCATTAAGAGGCTGGGAGTGGTTAGGAGGAGCAAAGTGAGATGGATTCAAATCCACACAGGTACCAAACCAAACTGAGATGGATTCAAATCCACACAGGTACCAAACCAAACTGAGATGGATTCAAATCCACACAGGTACCAAACCAAACTGAGATGGATTCAAATCCACACAGGTACCAAACCAAACTCAGATGGATTCAAATCCACACAGGTACCAAACCAAACTGAGATGGATTCAAATCCACACAGGTACCAAACCAAACTGAGATGGATTCAAATCCACACAGGTACCAAACCAAACTGAGATGGATTCAAATCCACACAGGTACCAAACCAAACTCATCTTCCTCTGCAGCCCAAGTTCCTAGGAGCTCAGAATTCTCCAAAGCCCTTCCTGCAGACTCAGGGCAGAAGGCATCACCACAGCAGGCTCAGGCTGCTCTGGCTTGGTCTGAGAAGAGGCTACAGCTCCCGACAAGGGTTTAGATCCCAGGGAGAAGCCAGGCCCTGCTCAGGCCGAGTTCAGTGTGAGAGCAGGATGTGTTGTGTGCAGCATGACTGCCGTGCACAGCCCCTGTGGGGAGCAGAATGCAGCTACCACTGCCAGCAGCTGGAACTCTCCCTCCCTTCCACAAATTATTACTACTTCTTTCAAACCAACACATTTTCTTGGGGTGACAGGGGAAGCCCACACCAAACTCTGCCCTCCTTTGCTTTCTGTGCCTGTTGTCAAGCTTGGTAAATTTTTTAGCAGCTGTCAAAGTGAATTTATTACAGAAGAGGTCTAAGTTCTCGTGCAATCCAGAAGGGAAAAGCCCTGCTGGCTTGGGTTTGCTTCATCTTTTGTCTGTACAAGGCTTTAAAAGCCTCCTGCACTTAAGATGCAAGAGCAGTACCAGCTGAGCAGAGCTTCCCATCTGCTGCAGTGCTTGTGTGGGTGGTGCTGGGCAGGGCAGGACTGCATGGCTGGGCCTGCAGGTCTGCCTCCAACCTTGCTTTTCATCAGGGCCAGTTGCAGTTTGTGTCCTGCTGAGATGTGCTGACCCCACGGGGTGGGCCCTGGGGGCTGGGAGAGCTCTGCACAGAGACTGTTGCTGCTGGCTGCTGAGTGACTTCAGCCTGTCAGAGGGAGGGAGGGAGGCTGCTGGAGCTGAGGTCGTGCGTGGTGTAGAGGCTGGATCTAGCAGCAGGGAGTGGCCTGGGCTCCCGGGAAGGTCTCTTTGGGCTTTAGGGTGGTACCTGCAGCTCCCCCCCCATGCTGAGAAGCTCCTGAGCAGGATGCTGGGGGCTGGGGGCAGTCTCTAACCTCTCCTTCAGTGAGAGTCTCAGGTCCTGGAGGGTTGGTGGCCAGCTCTGAACCCTGACCACAGTCTGGTCCCTGCCTTCTCCTCCTGAGCACTGTGCACATTGTTCTGATCAGCCTCAGCCTTTCATAACTCAAACCTCACCAGAGCTCCCCCCCCACCCCCAAACCTGTGTCTCTCTGTGCTCATCACACCTCGATGACATCAGGTTTGCCAATTTACTTTTGGAGCAGGTTTAATTTGACTGAAAGAAGGTCAATACAATCAATCTGCCTCCAACTGACTTTTTTTTTTTCCTCCCCCCCTCATCAGGAGACATAAACGAAGGGGGGTGGGGGGAGGAGGGATCAGCTCAGCATGAAAGGCTGCATAATTTGCCACCCAGGTCTGCTAATGAGACTATCACTGTTATCATTCTTGTTCTATTTACTGCATCTGGTTTCTGTGAAGAGTGCAGTAATGTGGCTCCAGGTCACATTTGAGCAGTGGTTGTTATACTACACGGGGGGTGGGGTCGTTATTTGAATAATAGCTTCATTTCTTTGTTCTTTGCCTGTGTTTGGCAAATCTGCCCTGCCTGGTGTGACTGGTGCAGTGCTGGTGTGACTGATGCAGTGCTGGTGTGACTGATCCAGTGCTGGTGTGACTGGTGCAGTGCTGGTGTGACTGATGCAGTGCTGGTGTGACTGATCCAGTGCTGGTGTGACTGGTGCAGTGCTGGTGTGACTGATGCAGTGCTGGTGTGACTGATACAGTGCTGGTGTGACTGGTGCAGTGCTGGTGTGACTGATACAGTGCTGGTGTGACTGGTGCAGTGCTGGTGTGACTGATGATGCAGTGCTGGTGTGACTGATGATGCAGTGCTGGTGTGACTGATGATACAGTGCTGGTGTGACTGGGATCTTGCCCTGCATCTGCTGCCAGCCTTCCCTCCACACACCCCTAGAACATTTCCTCTGTTTGCTAAGTATTTGATTTTGCAGGGAATGTGAGACCAGAAAATTGCTCTTCCTTGCACAGTCACTGAAAGAACTGCAGAGCCCTTAAGAGGAAGGCTGGGAGGCAGCTCTCTGATGCTCCCAGGAAACTTTGTGCTGTGAATGTTTGAGGGGGTTTACATTTTTTATGCAGTAAGGTTGGAATTAGAGGCTTGGGCAGTGACCCAGCTCTGTTTCCTCCTGAAGTTCCTTTCCAGTACCTTAAAGGGGACTACAAGAAAGCCTGTGAGAGACTTTTGACAAGGTTTTGTAGTGACAGGATGAGAGGGAATGGACTGAAGCTTGAGGAGGGCAGATTTAGACTGAAGAAGTGAGGGTGGTGAGACACTGGCACAGGTTGCCCTGGGAGGTTGTGGAGCACAGAATGGGATCTTTGATCACATTCTGTGCTTCCATGCTCCACAACCTCCCTGGAGGTGTTCAGGACCAGGCTGGATGAGTCCTTGAGCAACCTGGTCCCTTCCAGCCCAACCCATTCTGTGATTCCATCAAGTCAGTGGAAACCAGAGCAGAGGGAGGCCAGGAGCAGGGAGTTATGGAAATCTGAGTGGGAGCAGACCCAGGCTGGACGTTGAACAGCTCCTAAGTGACTTAGGACTGCAGGTCCCATTGGCTTTGGCACCAGGGGTTCATCTCCTGCCTGTCACTCTGCCTGCCTCCAGTACAAAGTGGGGAGCTGCATTTTGTGGCTCCTGGGATTGCTTCCCTTTGGGGTTAGTCTGTGGAACTCCTCTGAGGAGAGCTTGAGTCTGCCCTGTCGAGGTCCTGTGACCTTCCCCTCCATGGAGCAGGTTGCAGCAGTGCTGGGGAGCTCCAAGTGCTGCTTACCCATGCTCAGCTCAGCAGCACTTGGCAGGCAAGCAGGGGCTGCTCAGGGTGATGAGGGTGTCAGGATAATTAGTGTTGCTCCTTCTCCAATGCAGCAATTTAAGAGCAGGAGGCAAAGTGGCATAGGAAGGACGACAAGAATAAATTTTTACATCAGCTGGAACTACAGCCTCAAATCTTCTAATCTGCCAGGCTGAAACCTGCAATTTCTTCTTCTTCAAAATTCTTACTGAAGTATCTGGGCTCATTTCAGCTCTTGAGCAGCTCCACAGACCTTGTCATTACAGCTGCTCACACCCAAACAGAAGCCTGAGCTGCTGCTCCTGCCTGGCACAAACCCCCCAGGCATGACCTGAGTGGTGCAAGGGGAGCAGAACGAGGATCCAGAACTACCAGGATCTTTTTGCACAGGCAGAGGAATGGGAAGGAGCAGAAGTCAGGAGGAACCAGCATCATCCTGACCTCAGCATGGCCACCCTGTGGGTTTGCTCCCATTCCTCCTAGTGTAAATTTTGCCTTCTGCTTCGGTTTTGCAGCCTCTGCCTTGGAGCTGCTGCAGTTTAGTCTGTGACCCTGTTGTCTCCAGCAGCTCCCTATGAAATGTGCAGACCCACTGCTCCTAAACTGCTCTCGCTATGACTGCTTGGGCTTCTGTTCCAGCTTCAGCCATTCCCTTTCCCCCTTTTGGTTCCATTTTTGCATCATCAGCAGATTTCCTTCCTCCACTTCATGATCTGTGTTGCAGTTATTAACCTATAAATTGTGCATGTGTTGGGGTGGTCTGGAGCTCCCCTGTGGCCTGGCTCTGTCAGCTCTCTGCACCTCAGACTGCCTCTCTGCCAGGTACCTTGTTCATATCAGACTAAAGGCATTTGGAGGGGAAGGTGTCTGAATTTTCTCCTTTTAAGAGGCTCTGTTTCCCCTCAAATAAAATGTGTGTTTGTGTAATGCTTCCTAGCCTCAGGCAGAGATCCTGTGGACGTTGATTTAGTTGCATAATATGCTTGTAAAGTAAATAAAATATTATCCTCACACATAGGAAAAGCTGAGGGGAAGCAGCTGAGGCTTTCTAGGCTGGTGCTAGAAACCTGTGTCCTTCTAGGACCTGAGCTCTGCTGCACTTGGGTCACATCACTGCCTTCATTTACCAGCAGCTACTTGCAGCTCCCCAGTCCATCAGCCCAGCAACCCTGGACTGAAGAGAGAGCAGAGAATCACTGCAGCTTTCCCCAGGTGTCTGCTTTGGATACCTTTGGGTGCTACAGAGCTGGGAGGGGGTTCAGACATAGATCATCTGGAGATGCAGATCTAGAGACGTCCTTCCTGGAGTGCAGACCAAAGTCATAGCTAAAGACTTCCCAGGCTGGCAGCTGCTCACAGGAAGGTGACTGCTCAGCACCTGCAGCTGGGAGCACCATGGCACCCAAGGAGGAAACAGCTTTGGTTCTTTGCTTGCATCACCACAGTGACTTCACTGCATCCTTAGGTGAGCACATCAGCTCTGGGGTGCCATGATCAGAGGAAGCTGGAGCTGTGCTGCTGGGAGAGGAGGAGGCTGAGAGGTGACCTCAGCAGTGGTCATAAAGGTGTAAAGGTGAGTGCCAGGAGGCTCTGCTGGGTGATGCCCAGTGCCAGCACAAGGGGCAATGGTGGAAGTGAGGCATAGGAAGTTCCATGGAAATGTGAGGAGCAATTTTTCCCTGTGAGGGTGACAGAGCCCTGGAGCAGGCTGCCCAGGGGGGTTGTGGAGTCTCCCTCTGTGGAGATATTCAAACCCACCTGGATGTGTCCCTGTGAGATCTGCTCTGGGTGATGCTGCTCTGGCAGGTGTTGGACTGGAGGAGCTTTGGAGCTCCCTTGCAGCCCCTGACACTCTGTGGTTCTGTGATGATTCTATGAACTGAGGCAAAGGGAATTGCAGTTTCTGACAGTGCAAACTTTTCCCCATGATTTTTCCTAGCAAATCAGTCTCTGCCTTCAGGCAGGGGAGAGGACGAGCAGGAGGCACAGCTCAGCTGCAGGAGTCTCCAGGCCTGCTGCAGAGAAGTGGCAGAGATTAGCTGAGTCTGATCTTTCAGGACTCTCTCCCTGTTCCCACTGCAGCAGTTTGGGGTTGGTTTGTTGTTGTTGCTGTGTTTTTGGGTCCCTGTGGCTGTACCATTTGTACAACCAATTTGTAAACATGGAAATAGCAAGAATTCATCAACTAAATTATTCACCAAGGAATTATTCACTCAGCTCAAGGGTTTCCTTTAAACAAAGCTAAAAGCTGTCAGCTCCTGTGTTTAGGACAGGGATGGGAAGGGTGTCTGCTGGAAAGAGCTCTTCCTGATGCAGCAGACAACAGGAGAAGGATGCAGGTGCAGGAGGCAATTAGGCTGAAGTGTCCTTCAGAGGAATTCATCTCTTCATAGCCAGCCTGTCCCTTGTGCCTTGCTGAGAAGCCCTAGAGCCCAGTAAGGATGGTGGCTAGCTTGAAAGCATGCATTTCTGTGCCTCCAGATCCAGCTTTCCCAGACACATTAGTGCCTGGCTGCAGCCACTTGGAACTGGAAGACATGTGCCTGTGCCCTGACCTCTCTTGTCCTGAGAGACCAACCTGAGGAGGAGCCAGGGGGAGCAGTAAAGAAAGACATTTCTGGTTGTGCCTGTCCTCCAGAGTAAGTTCAGCTCTTGCAGAGACTTTCAGCTTCTCTGTGCTGTTTAGAAAGCTTCTGTTTGCTTGTTTGTGTGAAGAGGAGCAGCACTGAGCATTGCAGCCTGCCAGGGACATTGCAACCCAGCAGAAAGTGTCAGCAGTAGAGGCAGAGGGAAGCCTGAGTGAGGGGGAGCACAGGGAGGGCCCTGGGTGCAGAGTGAGCCTTTAGGTTTGATGCATCTTTGCCACAGACTCATTTTGAGAGCTCTTTCGTGGGAGCCGTTTAGCTCTGGATGAGTTTTCCTCCTTGCAGAGGCTCAGAGGTTCTGGAGCACTCAGCTCTGATCATGCCAGCAGATGCAGTCTGCAGCAGTGGTTTGTGCCACACATTTCATCAGCCAGGAGAGGCTTTGGGGATTTTGCCAGCCCACAGAGAGTGCACAGCCCCAGAGCAGAGGGAGGCTGATGTCAGCAGTGCTGCCTCGTCTGCTCAGGGCTCATCCAGCTCAGAGGAGGGCTCAGTGCCTCGAAACTTGTGTAAGGATCTCAGTTTGAGACCCCAGCTGGCAGAGGGCACAGCTCTGGGCTCCTTGGCACCTCGCAGGCCCTGGATGAAGCTGTCAGGAGGGAAGGAGTTGGTGTCTCCCTCCCTTCCTCCCTGACAGTTTCTGAGGAACTGAAGCATACAGACCCTGGAGAGACCTGAGCTGTGTTTGAGAGGAGTTCTCTGAGTGTGATCAGTGACTACAATCCTGTCTTTCAATTTCCTTATGCACACTGAGGATAAAAGGAAGAGACTTTCTTATTCTTTCCCTTTTCTTCCCCTAACAGCAATTCTTTGACTTTAGGAAGTGAAGCTCAGGCTGATTTTCTGCCTTGCTTTCATCAGCTCTGCAGCTACCAGGCCATTTGAATATGCCAGATTTGCATCTCATGTAAATGCATAAAGATAGGAGGCTAAATCCCAAGCTGGAGACAGAAATTCTGCTTCTTGCAAACTGAACTCTTTTGTTGTCCCAGAAGGGCTGGGCACAAGGTGACAGTGGGAGTCCAGCAGGAAATCCTCTGCCCACCCTCTCCCCGGTGGCTCTCAGGATGTGGCTGTGCCCAGGGCACAGGGGTGGCTCTGGGGGCACCTGACTTATCCAGCAAGCAAGGTCAGCAGCACTGCCTCAAAGCTTCCTGCCTGCTCCAAACTGGGAGAGGAAAGGGAAGGAACTGCTCAAAATCTCTTTGCTTAAGGCTTGATCAAAGCCTCAGACTGGGGGTGGGGGAATAAAGACTTGCTCAGAGCAAGAATCATTAGGGTTGGAAAAGGCCTCTAAGATCATCAGATCCAGCCTGCTACCCCACACCTCCATGACCATGTCCTGAGGTGCCACAGCTGCTTGTGCCTCGAACAGCTCCAGGCATGGGCACTCCACCACCCCCAGGGCAGCGTGTTACAACCCCTGACCACTGCTGCAGGAAAGAAATTCTTCCTAATCTCCAACCTAACCCTCCCCAGGCACAATTTCAGGTCATTTCCTCTCTTTCTATCACCTGATACTGGGGAAAAGAGCCCAGCCCCCACCTCTCAGCAACCTCCTTCCAGGTAGCTGCAGAGAAGGCAGGAGGAAGGAGGTGGTTGGGAGAATGTTCTGCTGGCTGACGTCTGAGAGGCAGAGGAAAGTGCTGTGAGGATGCTGGAGTCCTGGTGTGGAGCTCGTTCCTCCAGAAATCAAAGCACAAGCTCGTTAGAGGGAACAGCTTGTTCTTGCTGGGTGAGGAATCAGCTCTTGGGCTTGCCCTAATCTGTTGGCAGAGGAGAGAGGCAGGAGAGCAGCAGGACGTGTGCCAGCTGCGTCAGCAGCGGTGGGCACCCCGCGGGCAGCAGGGCTCTGCGAGCCTTCCTCCTCACTTCTACAGCCTCTGCCTCAATTTGGCCCTCCCCACAGCCAGCAGAGGTATTGACTGAGCTGGTGAGGAGGTACAGCCAGAGCTCAGGTAGCTTCATTTTCTGCTGGCTGTGGTTCAGAGCTAAAAGCCTATTTGGCAGCCTCCTGCCAAGGCACTTTGCGATGTGGTGCTGAAGAAGCAGAAGGGCAGCAGGCACTGGTGTGAGGAGACAGAGAGTGCCAACTGCCCACAGCCTTACAGCTGCAGGCACCAGGGGCTGGGCAGAATCCCAGAGGGTGAACTCTTTGGGAGTTGAGGTAATAAAGTGCTTCACATTCACCTGCTGCTCCTCAGCTGCTGCTGCCCCCAGAGGGGTTTACCACAGCAGCCTCTGCAATCACTTCTCTCAGCCACAACCACCTTGTATTAAAACAGCCTAATCCTGCTCCCCTTCCTCCTTTGCTGAGGAATGTGGAGTTCTGCCATCTGTGCCAGGCTGAAGAGCTGCTGCCTTTTGAGGTGACTGCCTCCATAGCATCACAGAATCAGGCAGGGCTGGAAGGGACCACAAGGAGCATCCAGCTCCAACCCCCTTGCCATGCCCAGGGACACCGCACACCAGCTCAGGCTGCCCACAGCCTCCTCCAGCCTGGCCTTAGACACCTCCAGGGATGAGGCTTCCACCACCTCCCTGGCACCCTCTGCCAGACTCTCACCACCCTCATGCTGAGGAACTTCTTCCTAACATCCAGGCTGCCTCTCCCCATTTCCAGCTTGGTTCCATTCCCCCCAGTCCTATCCCTACCTGACAGCCTAAGAAGTCCCTCCCCAGCTTTCCTGTAGGCCTAGCAAGGTCCATGTTTGGGGGAAGGATGCAGAAAAAGATGCAGACCAAGAGGGACTGAAATCTAAACAGGCAACAGAAAATCCTGAGGGGCTCTGTCCTGCTCTGTAAGGAGCTCCTCCAGTTCCTCCACAGATCTCTTTTTTGGAATGGGTTCCAAGACTCCAAAGGTCTCTTTGTGATTCAGGTGTCCCTTGAAACAAAGGAGTATTTTCCTTAGTGAAGTGTGGCAGGTGAGGGGAGGAGAATTTCTCAGGCTTTTAGACTGGAGGTTAGGAAGAAATTCTTTCCAGGGAGGCTGGGGAGAGACTGGCACAGGCTGCCCAGGCTGGGGGTTGAGGCCCCATCCTTGGAGACATTCAAGATCAGACTGGATGTGGCCCTGGGCACCTGCTCTGGTTGGAGGTGTCCCTGCTGAGTGCAGGGGAGGCTGGAGGGTCTGACTTTTCCCCCTGGAAATGTCTGTGCAGCTGGGGAAGGTCATTTGTGCTGTGAAACATCTCTGCTGGGGCTGGAATCCTGGGTGTCAGTGTGTGACTTTACCCCAGGTGCTGCTCCCCTTTCTGGGGAGGAAGCAACACAAACCTCCCTTTTGTGCAGGCTGCCTCCTTTTTCTGCCTGCTTCCAACGCCCACTGAAAACTTCAGACCTGGTGAGGAATAGAAAGCATCCACGAGACAGAGAGCAGCCTGACTTAGGTCCAGGGTGTTGTGCCCAGAGTAATTCTCTTACCAAGTGCTCAATCTGGTTTATTGTGAGTTCCCCTCCATGACTGTTTCAGGCTTGCTTTGCAGCTTTCCCTCTGCTCTCTGTCCCAGCTGTCAGAGGAACAGATGAGACCTGCCTGCCAATCGATCCCTCCTCAAGTGGCAGAGTAAAACACTTTTATTTTGCTCCCCCCCCAAAAAAACCCAACCCCACTAGCCCAAGTTATTTAGCAAGCCCCTGAGCTCCCCTTTTGTGTCCAGCATTGGCTTGGTGCAAAGCAAGTTTTATCACTGCTTAAACTGCTATTGATCAAGCCATCCACAACTCTTATGGCTTCAGCAGTGCCTCTGGAAGCACAGGAAGGTTTTTCTGTCTGAATTCTGAAACCAGTCCTGACCCTCTGAAATATCTTTTCTCTTTTTTTTCTCTTTTAAAAAGCTAATTTGAAACTCCTCTGCTCTCCTGGCATGAAGGGATCCTGTGAAACAGTAAAATCTTTGGAGTTCCTTCTCTGGAAATAATTTAGATTTTCAAGCCTTCTCTGCACCCCTCCAGGCCAGTTTTAATTTGGGAATTAAAGCTTCAAAAGTTAAAACTTTTCCTGTAAAAGATAAAGGAATCCTAAATCCAGGCTTTGCTGCACCTAGGGCTGTGAGTACAAAGTGCTGTATGTGGAAGCTGGGTGCAGGCAGGCTTGGAGCTGTTGCTGCCCTGGGTTGAGTGCAAGCTGCTGCTGCCAGCTTGGAAATGTACTAAAATGCAAGAAAAGTTCAGCTGTGAGTTCTGCTTTCCAAGCCTGGGGGGCACTGAGAGGGCAGTGGGGGTGTGAGTGACTGCTCTGCACCCACCCTGCCCATCTGCAAGCACCACTTGCTCTAAACCTGCTTCAGAACATGGGCACCCTGCTTGCCAGCCCTGTGCCACACTGTGCTGCCTTCAGGAGAAGGCTGAGTCACAGAGCAAGCCTTGAGCTCTTCCAGCCAGCCTCCTAAACAGAACAATGTTTAGGATTGCTCCAATTTTATGATGCAAGAACTGTAGATAATTGCTGTATAAATATTGGCATAAATTAAGCAGCATAACTGCAGCACTTGATTAATGGAGTGGGTAAGCTGCTGGGATGTGTTAATGTTCGCAGATGTAGACCTGGAAACAGGAAACAAAATAGGAAATGTGTATGAAATATTATCCACATTTGCATTAGGCAAATGTGTATTACCCAAAGAGATATTATTAGCCAAATTTCTATTGTCCAAATGGGATTAGCTGGGGAGTTCACAGCAGAGGGCTGCCTCAGAGTGGAGGGGAGCTGGCTGCCTTCATACAATCATAGAATGGCAAGGTTGGAAGGGACCTCAAGGATCATCCAGTTCCAACCCCCTGCCATAGGCAGGGACACCTCCCACTAGCACAGGGCACTCCTGAACACCCCCAGGGAGGGAGCAGCCACAACCTCCCTGGGCAACCTGTGCCAGTGTCTCACCACCCTCACTGCAAACAACTTCCTCTTCACATCCACTTTCAATCTCCCCTCTGACACTTCAAACCCATTCCCCTTGTCCTGCCATTCCCAGACCTTGTCAATAGTCCCTCCCCAGCCTTCCTGCAGCCCCCTTCAGATCCTGCAAGGCCACTCCAAGCTCTCCTGGAAGCCTTCTCCTCTGCAGGCTGCAGAGCCCCAACTCTCTCAGCCTGTCCTCACAGCACAGCTGCTGCAGCCCTCTCGGCATCTTGGTGGCCTCCTCTGGACCCGTTCCAACACTTCCATGGCCTTCTTGTGCTGGGGGCTCCAGAACTGCCCCCAGGACTGCAGCTGGGGTCTGAGGAGAGCAGAGCCAAGGGGCAGAATCCCCTCCCTTGCCCTGTTGCCCACACTGCTCTTGCTGCAGCCCAGCACACAGTTGCTGTCTGGGCTGCACTCACACTGCAGCCTCATCTTGAGCTTTTCATCACCCCACACCCCCAGGGCCTGTTCCTCAGGGCTGCTCTCAGCCATTCCCCACCTAGCCTGGAGCTGTGCTTGGCATTGTGCCTACCCAGGGGCAGGACCTTCCACTTGGCCTTGTTGAATGTCCTGAGGTTGGCCTGGGCACAGCTCTGCAGCCTGTCCAGGTGCCTCTGGATGGATCCCTGCCCTCTAGCAAGTGACTGTGCCACACAGCTTGGTGCCAGCTGCACACTTGCTGAGGCTGCACTGATTGCTCTGTTCATGGCACTGCCAAAGATGTGCAGTTTCCAGGCAGTTCAGGATGCAATAAGGCAGGAGCAAGCAGCAAGCACAGGTACAAGGGCAGAGCAGGTTGTGTCACCTGCTCATCTCCTGCTATAATGCATTGGTTTGAGCTTTAGCTTCCCAGGGGACTCAAAATATAGCTAACAGAAAGGAAGCCCTCCCCTCTCTTCCCCCCCACCCCTCCTTGTAAAGAAAGGAATTAGATGTAGAGAGAGAAAGGGTAAAAGGCCCCAGGAAGAGTCTTGCTTAGATTTGGAAGTTAAAAAGAAAAATCTTTAACAATAAATAAAAGGTTTTTAAGGTAGAGGAGCTACAAAGAGGTATAGGGAAGGCAGAAAACAAGATACAAAAAGCATCTACAGAACCAGATTGATGACAGTGGCTGGAAGTGGTTCTGTGCTCCACAACCTCCCTGGAGGTGTTCAAGGCCAGGCTGGATGAGACCTTGAGCACCTGTGCTGGTGGGAGGTGTCCCTGCCCATGGCTTTGAGGTCCCTTCCAGCCTCAACCCTTCTATGATTCTATGTCTCTGTGTCTGGAAGAAGATCTGTTCAAGTGACAGGATTGCCTTGCTGGCTTTCAGGAGGGCTTGTCCCTTCTTGTGCTGCTGCAGACCCAGCTCTGGGGTCCTGCCTGCTCACAGGGGACTCGAAGGTTAGGAGTTTACAAGCAGTTCCTTTCAGGAGTCTACTCTGTTCTTAGCAACAAATCCACCTCCTGCTCCAGTGGATATGTCCTGAGTGGGCACGAGGATGTTCCTGAGTGGTGAGACACTCACTAGCCTCATCTTTCAGGACCTAGGTTTATGGTCTGGCAGCTCCCTTGTTCTGCAAAGGCTCCAACCTGGGAGCTGAAGCATTTCTTCCCGAGTGCATTACTGCTGGTGCAGGGCTGCATTTACTCCCTCTGAACTCATTGCCACTCTCAGCCCACACCAGAAATAGTTCAGGTTTAAAATTATCTCCTCTGGAACAGGAATTAGCCCCTGGGAAATGCTGCTCCATGCTTGACCCAAGTGGTCAACCTGTGCAGAACTAAAGGGTTTGTTCAGTTGGTGCCCAGGTTTGATGTCCAGGGCTGTGTCCAGCTCTCTGCAGCCTGAGTTCTGTGCTGCACCTCGTGGGAACAGCAGCATTGGTCCTTAGTTTCCAGAGTTGCTGTGCACAAAGCTTTCCTCTACTGCCATGCAGCCTTTGGCACAAAACAATCTGGCAAATGCTCCTCATTAAGGACAGGCTCAGCTCTTGCAGGCTTTAAAAAGTGTTCTCCCAGGTTCTAAAGGAGCTTTGGAAACCAATAATTAAGCAGTTTGTCAACAAAGCTCCCAAAGGAACTTTCCCCTTTAGCATTTATTAAAATTTAAGTCCCAGGCACTTCTGAGCTTTCTCTTTAATTAGCCTCAGCTTTGGATCTGTACATTTAAAAGCAAACAATAAAGCAACAATTTCCCTCCTGTGCCCTAGGGAAGTGCAGGGTCAGCACTCCTGGATCCCATCCTTCTAAGCTGCTGCCACTAGGACCTGCAACAGGGTGCAGCTGAGATACTCCTGAGATACTCACTGCCCTTGAAATGGGATAGCAAAGGATGCTTCCTGCACTGCAGTCGAGTGTGTTCCTCAGGGCAGTCTGCTCCTGGCATCAAGACACAACCTTGGGCATAGTAAAGTACTGACCACCAGCAGCAGGGGGATGCTCAGGGAGGGGTAAGGGAGAAGCATTCAGGGAGAGGTAAGGAATCAGCATTCAGGGAGAGGTAAGGAATCAGCATTCAGGGAGGGATAAGGAAGAAGCATTCAGGGAGGGGTAAGGAAGAAGCATTCAGGAAGGGGTAAGGAAGAAGCATTCAGGGAGGGGTAAGGAAGAAGCATTCAGGGAGGGGTAAGGAAGAAGCATTCAGGAAGGGGTAAGGAATCAGCATTCAGCTGAAGATTTTGCTGTTAACCTCTCAGCCTTCAAAAACCTCTTTAAAGAAATCCAACCCAAGCAAACATCAAAGCCAAGTGCACTCCTGGTGCAGGCAGTTGCTCTGGGTTTATGGCAGGTGAGCAGGAGGGAGGGGATCTTGCATGTGCTCATCTACTTCTGCTCTTACTGTGTACAGTGCTGGAGTCCCCAGCACAGGAAGGACATGGAACAGTCCAGAGGAGGCCACCAAGATGCTGAGAGGGCTGCAGCAGCTCTGCTGTGAGGACAGGCTGAGAGAGTTGGGGCTCTGCAGCCTGCAGAGGAGAAGGCTTCCAGGAGAGCTTGGAGTGGCCTTGCAGGATCTGAAGGGGGCTGCAGGAAGGCTGGGGAGGGACTATTGACAAGGTGTGGGAATGGCAGGACAAGGGGAATGGGTTTGAAGTGTCAGAGGGGAGACTGAAAGTGGATGTGAGGAGGAAGTTGTTTGCAGTGAGGGTGGTGAGACACTGGCACAGGTTGCCCAGGGAGGCTGTGGAGCACAGAATCACCCAACATGATCTTTGATCACAACCTCCCCGGAGGTCTTCTGTGCTCCACAACCTCCCTGGAGGTGTTCAAGGCCAGGTTGGATAAGGCTTTGAGTGACCTGTGCTAGTGGGGGATTTATTTCCTGATACTGAGAATCATTTCTTTGCTTTGTAGTCCAAGCCTTGAGTCCTTCCTCCCAGGTCTGGCTTACTGCACACTTCCAGGCAGCTCTGCCATGGGGAAGGGATCTCATTTCTATGGAAATGAAAGGCAGATCTTCTCTCCAGGATTAAAGCAGAAATAGGTCTTTGTTTCAAAGGCTGTTAGAGGAAATTGTCCCCTTTTAAGGCTGTGTTCTCAACCTTTTATGTTAATTACATTTTTGGGCGCCCACACTAGACAGAGGAATTACAATTTGCAAGCAGCTTGCTCTGCTGGGCTTGAGTCACTATCACAACTTGCTCTCTGCTAATAAAAATTAATCCCTGCTTTTCTCTTCCCTTCTTTGATAGCCACTTGCTTTCTTTTTTTTTTTTTCCCCCTTGGTCAATGTTCCTTAGTTGTTGTTTTTTTGTCTCTGAGTCTTCTCTGTAAAATAACCTGGAAGCAATGCAAGTCTCTAGCTTTGGTCACTTGGAAATTCTTTCACAGAGAGTTTATTTTCCACCTGGCATGAATCTGGGAGATGGGAAAAAACCCAACCCAGCAGTGAATTCATCTATTGCCACTCAGTGTCAGCTCTGGGTGAGAAGGGAATCAGAGAATGGCTTAGGATGGAGGGGACCCTGGAGGTCATCTGCTGCAACCTGCCTGCCATGGCACCTCACAGCTAGATGTAGTCTACAAGTTTGAGGAGTTAGAGAAACATTAGAAGTGCCTTTTGCTGCTGCCCTTAGAGCACCAGGCCAAAGAGGAGCTGTTGGGCTTATTTCCATTCTAGACCTTAGTGTTAAAGCATGATCTGCTTTAAAAAGTTAAAGACATTTGTTGCCTGGCCTGTGTCTCACTGCAAAGGTCTCCAGGCAGTTGCCAAACTCCCCTGGCAAGATTTGCTTTGGAATCCCTGCTGCTGGCTCAGCCAGTGCCCAGTGCCCAGGCTGTGGGTGTGGATGCTGCCCATGGAGGCTTGGGCACTGCAGCGACCCGAGGGGTGGCACCACCCACCCTGAGCTTAGCTGGCCTGGTTTGTACCCTGGGGATGGGCACCCCTGCAGGGAAGGCACAGCTGCTGTTGTGGAGGGTGACGGAAGTCTGTGCTCACTGCCCAGGGTCTTCCTGACCACTTTCTGCTCTCCCAAGCTGTGAAGTCAGAAGCAAGAGTCCCACACGAGCGTTGTGAGAGGAGGGTGGGCAGAGGTCAGGGCTGAAGGGAGAGCTGGGACCGTGTGAGGTGTGCTTGGAGGCAGCCATGTGAGCAGGGCTGCTCTGGAGCTTCCAATAATCCCTTCACAACCTTAAGGTTCTTGCCTTTTGGGTTCTGCTAACAAGATTCTGCTGATTTCCTCCTCAGCCTTGCACATCAGCTGCAGGGACGTGCAGCTGGACTCAAGGACCTTAGAGGTGTTTGCCCAGCCAAATGATTCTGTGTCTGTGAATGCAGGAGACACAATCCAGCTGCTGCTGGTCTGCAGTGATTGACCTGCAGCATTGTTATCTCAGCAAACAGCCTTTCCACTTCCCTCAATTGCCACAAACAGCTTTCTCTTACAGCCACTTCATTTTCTGAGGAGGCTGCAGTGGTACTTTAGGAGATCATAACAGAATCAGACCCTCCAGAAAGTTTGTGCTGTTCTTTGTCTCCTTCTCTTCCTTTCTGTGCCAGCTGAAGCTGTTAAATCATTTTCCTAACTTCTACATGCAGTCATTGTCCAAGTCAATAGCACCACACTGATAGAGCAGGATTGGTTCCCCCCCCCAGCCTCTTCTAAAAGCTGTGAGCTCCTCTGGGAAAGCAGCACAGAGCTGCAGCTTAGTGACAGCTGCCTGAGATGGTTCTGGTTTGCAACACAGTCACAGAATGGGTCGGAAGGGACTTGAGAGATCATCCAGTGCCAAACCCCTGCCGTAGGCAGGGACACCTCCCACCAACACAGGCTGTGCAAAGCCTCATCCAGCCTGGCCTTGAACACCTCCAGGGGGGGAACATCCACAGCCTCCCTGGGGGCAGCCTGTGCCAGTGTCTCCTCACCCTCACCATCAAGAATTTCTTCCTCCTCTTCAGTCTCAATCTCCTCTCTCCCAGCTCAAAGCCATCTCCCTGTTAACTCCCAGCCCTTGTCCAAAGTCCCTCCCCAGCTCTCCTGTAGTGCCTTCGGACCCTGGCAGGCAGCTCTGAGGTCTCCCTGGAGCCTTCTCTTCTCCAGGCTGCACAGCCCCAACTCTCCACAGGGGAGGTTCTCCTGTCCTGTGACCATCTTCATGGCCTCCTCTGGACCCACTCTTTTGGACATGGCAGGTATTTAGTTGAGCACTCTGAAAACTGCTGGGCAGAGCACACAGGCAGAGGCACACTGCTGGCATCTGCTGCCAAGAGAGAGCTCTGGGCTGGGGACTGGAGAGAGTGAAGAGCTCTGCTGTGGCCTCCGCCTCACTTTGTGCTGCTGTATACTGAGCAGTTGGCAGTGATGGTCAGAGCAAGGCTGCTCTCCTGACAGGGGTTAGAGCACAGCTGCTTTCTCCAGCATCATCTCGCTGCAGCTCCTTCCCAAACCAGATCTGTACCAAGCTGTGATGCTGCTGCACCAGGTGGAAGCAGCTCTTAGCTCACAGAGCCACACTCCTCAGGCAGCAAACCCCTGACAGGAGAGGCAGCTTCAGGAGCAGCATTCAGAGGACAGTTGGAGAATAACTTCTGTGCTCCTCTGCTGAAATGTATTTACAAAATCCCCTTGAGCTGAGCTGCTTTTAAATGTTGACCTTGTGAAACAGCTTCCTATGGCAAACAACCTCTCTGTGGCAAGAAGAGAGAGGGAGGGAAGAAAGCTGTGGGGCACAGGGGATGTTAAGACTAAACCACCATCACTTCTCTGGCCTTGGTGGTTTCCATGCACAAAGTTTCTCCAGTGGAATGCAGGAGATTATCTGAAACCTTTTTCCTTGGAAGCCAAACAATTCCTGGGCAGCTTTACCCTCACTGTGACTGCTTTTTCCATAAGCAAATGTGTTGACATATTGAACTGCTCTGGTTGAATCAATTACAATGAAGCAAGGCAGACCTGAGCCTTTTAACTAACCAGGGGGCAGAGGTTACCACCAGTCTACCAACACTCTCCCCTCTTTGAGCTGCTGGGTTACCAGCAGTAAGCATCAGCTGCTCCCCAGCACAGACACTGGGGTTTGGATGGAGCCTTTCTCCTACAGCACTCCTCCCTTCCAGCCCAATGCTATCTGTGAACCTGTGGTTTCTTTTAGCCCTTGCAGGACACTTCTGTTTTCTCTCCATGCAGTTTTTTGCTTCATCTGGAGTTCTGAGGTGAGGCTGCTGCTTGCTTGGCCAAGAAAGGTGCTGGCTTGGCCTGCAGTAGGCATCCCTGACAACAGAAGCACTCATTCTGATGTTATAGGCATGGACAGGCAGCCCCAGCCCTGGGCTCCCCAAAGATTCTCAGGGTGTGAGTCTCTCAGGCTTGGCTGCAGTTTCTGCACTGTCCTGATTCACTGTCTCCAGGAACAGGACTCCTTAAGCTCCTCAGTTTCTGTCACAACTCACCTTGGCCCTCAGCACTGGGCAGATTTAATAGCAAACAGAGCCAAGATTTAAAAAGAGCAGGGGTCAAGGTTTTGTGGGCAAGGTTGAGAACAGCAGATCAGAAGTAAATGCAGCACACAGCACGTCCCTGGGCCACCCCTGGCAATATTTCTTCCAGCCTGCTCTTGTATCCCTCATCTGGAATTCGCTGCCACAGGCTCTGGATGAGCTCCGAGCCCCCAGGTTCACAAAGGCATTGAAGCTTTCCAGAGGACTCAGCCCCTCTGCTCCTACAGTGCCACATTGCATTTCCCTGCAGTGCATACAAATGGCAGTGCCCTTGGTGGAGTGGTGAAGCAAAGCACCTCAGGTACCCCCAGGATAGCTCCCCCCACGCCTTGGCTCAGCTGTGTCCTTGGCACACAGATGATGCTGGGTTTGTTCCTAGACCTTCAGTCTCTGCAGAAGCTTTTGTCCTGGTGGGCTTTGTGCTGCCCACCTGAGCAGCTTCTCTGCTCCCCAGGCCTGTTGTGGGTGGTGCTGTAAACATGAACTCTGCAGCTGGTGATTCTGTCCAGGGAAGCTTTGTTGTGCCATCAGCTTTAAAGAGCCCAGATGAAAGTATTTGTTAGTGTCCTCTGCACGTGAAATGGAGATCTAAGGGCACAGCAAAACAACACTGCTGACTCTTTTATGTCCTACCAAAATTAGGTGCAGAAGAGCTTATGTGTGTGTGTGCTACAGGTGTTCTGAGTCATTGCTTTGGCAGCTTCCATGAGCTTTAGTTTGCCAACACAGCAGCAAGCAGGAAGAGCAGGAGCTGCAAAGGGAAGAAGCCTCTCAATTTCCTTCTCTTTAAGATGAATCCATGCAAGTGCTGTAGACAACTTCATTGTCCATTTGATCACCTTTCAGTGGCAGGTATTTCATTTTAGCCTCTTGTTTTCAACCTTTCAGTCTTCAGTTTTCTCCCAGGCACCTGAGCAGTCACCTTTGCCCCAGGAATTCAGCAGGAGCCCCTCAGGGTCTTGCAGTTTCTTCAGAATCACTTCTGTGAGGAAGGTGCCAGTCACAGCAGACTTCCCTTCTGCTGAGGGAGCCTAAAGGTGTCCTGGACACAGAGTGAAGCAGAAATGAAAGCAAAGGGGAAACCAAGAACAGTGAGGCCACAGGATGGCTTCCTGCAGGCTGCTCTGTGCCTCATTTAGGCTTAGCTCCAAGAATTGCTCCCTGGGTGCAGCCCACCATGGAAAAGGGACCTGCACCACTGCCACATTGTCCTTTGGATGCAGGCAGCTGGGACTGGGAGCTGGCAGAGGCCAGAGCTGCTCCAGCATCCCCCAGCCCACCTCTTGGCACCGAAGTGCACTGAAAATAACTCTGCACAAGGCAGTCCTGAGCTGAAGTACCAAGTGCAGGTGTGCCAGCTGCAGCTCTGGCCTGTACCACCCCTCAGCTTAGATGCCTGAGCACATTCTCACCAGCTGGCTGCAGGTTTTCCTTTGAGTCCAGCTGGTGTCTCCTGCCAGCATGGGATGGGTGAAGCTCTCTGGCAGCTGAAGCTGGTTGAACTCGCAGCTATGGGCAGGCTCAGCTCTGCCCCTGCTGCCCCCTGGCCTCGGGGAGCATGTGGTGGGTGAGCTGGCACAGCCTCTCTGCCTTTGCTTTGGGAATGACCAATTTAGGCAGGCAGAGGAACGCTGCAGAAATGGGGAGGGGTGAACAGCTCAGTCTATGGCAGAGGAACCTTCAGCTCTGTTACCTTTCATTAGCTACTAACAGCAGTAATGACCTCAGCAGCACAGGATGTCTCCTGCAGAATTAATAACCACATGAGGGTTAATGGCCCACGGCGATGAACTCTCCCAGACAATCATTAATCTGCCTTGATGATTATCACTTCATTACTGAGCACTCCCAGCTCCTTGGTCTACCAGCCAGTGGCTGCCTGCAGCCCTCCCTGCTGCTCCTCACCACCTGGCCTCTTCCCTTCCTTCTGGCCTGCAGGAGAACCCTGTGAAGCTCTGAGCTGCAAACCAAGCATGGTAGGGGGGTCATTAATTGATGCAAGATGATATTTTCAAAAACAAATATTGTTTATTAATATTCAACATTCAGAACTCTCACCACCCCCATCACTAATTTTAATAATAATCAGTTCTTTGCATCAGTCATGGAAACTTCACCTACAGGCAGCAACGGGACCTAGAAATAACTAACAGTAATACAGAACATGAACTGAACAAGAGAACAAACTGAACAACACTCAGAACAGCTCTGACGTGGCAGAGAAGGCTTCGCGGGCAGGGTGCCGCTGGCGGTCAGGGTGCCGCTGGCGGTCAGTACTCCTCTTGCCCACCAGATGGCCCCAGGGAGCTCCTTCCCGCCGATGGCAGGAGGCAGTGGTGAGTTACAGGAGGCTTGAAGGATTCACTCACACAAGGACCTCCTGACTCCTGGGGCTGGCTGCAGCTTCAGACAGTACCCAAACGCTGTCAGGGGATTCTTGTCAGCTGCTGAGACTTCTGGTTCTTTCCAGGCGTTCTTCCCAGGCTGCTGGGGAAAGGAGGCAGACAAGCTCTGACCTGGTCCTGGTCTCTCTGGATGATCTGTGTATCTCCAGGACTCTTGGCAGGAGGCTTTCAGGGGCAGGCAGGATGCAATGCCAGGGGCAGCCTCAGCACAGTGTCAGGCTGGCTGTGCAGGCTGATTGTGTGCAGGCATTTAGAGCCTGCTCCTGGTAAACCTTTGGCAGACAGTTTGCAGGCAGTTCAGGATGTAAAGCAGCACGAATACAACAGCAGAGAGCAGATACAATGGCAGAGCACACATACAACAGCAGAACACACATTGTGCTCCCCACTCATCTCTTTTTATCATGCAGCCCAAGACTACTGGGCCTTTGGACACAGAACAGCCAATCAGAATGGCAGCCTGACCACATTAGCTGAAGCCGTAGGCTTGCTTTACCTTTTACAGGGCAGAGCACAGCCTTGCACAAGGCAGGCACAAGCTGAGCCTGTGTACCTTGGTTACCACAGGATGCAAAGGGCCAGGGTCCCCAGACTCAGTGGCTCCAGGTTCTTTGTCCTCTTTCCCGCATTTGCTTCCCCCCCAAACAGACGGAGGGAGAGCACAAAAACATGTCTGGGCGAGCCAGGACATGGATAAGCCTATTTTGGCCTGCTTAGGCCCACCACAAACAAGGTATGGAGTGTGAGGGGCAAGGCAGTGGTTTGGAGATGCTGCCAGGTGCTGCTCGGGTTGCTACCTCTGGATTAAGCAGAGCTTTAAGGAGTGGTTTGTTTTTGTGTGGTTTTGAAGTAGCTGTGGTCTGGGAAACAGTGCAGAGACTTTGGGAGCTGGTTACATGTCTGGGCTGTGGATCTGGATGGTGCCCATCAGCCCTTGTTTAGTAGAGTCTTTATTTTAGTCCTTGGCTTCCATCCCAGGAATAGCATCCTGCTTGGAGCTGCAGACTTGTCCCACTCATGGCTGCCCTTGAGCTGTAAACTCAACCTGGAGAAAAGGAAGCTGAGACATCCAAAAGCAAAGAGTCTGAGGAGGCTCCACACCACCAACCCCTGCCACAAACAGATTAACAGATTGTTTTTTTCTGGCTCTTTAGTCCCCTCGAGTTGCAGCAGTCAAGTTTTGCAGGGCAGGGCCAGCATCTGCAGAAGAAAGCAGCTCTGCAGCACCTCAGCTTGCTGCCTGTGGGACAGAGAACCTGCTCAGTCCCACTCCCAGCCTGTTCTCCTCCTTGTCATCCTCTGGCAGCTTTCCACATTAACCTTCAGAACCTGGCATGGCTGCTTTGCCATCTCTGCTGCCAGGATTAGTTTTAGTTGGAGAGTGATCAGCACAGGGAGGCTGCTGCAGAACAGCTCAGGCTGGGGGAGGTGATTAGGAGCTCCAGGTCAGCAGCAGCTGTGGTACATTTGGATTCTGTGGTGGCACAGCCCTGTTAGAGAGCAGCTAGCTGGAGTGGAGCTTTGGAATGGCTCTGCCTTGGTGGGATAGAAAATGCAAACTCTTTATGCTTCCCTTGGCCTGATGATGTTGTCCTTGGCGGAGCGTGGAAGGGTTGCTAAGAGTCACTGGTGTGAAGAAACCAACCATTGTGATTGAGGATGGTTGACTGGGGACAGGAGAGCTCTGCAGAGCACTCTGATGCCACAGCAGTGCCACCTGCCAGCGCCAGGGGAGCTGAGCAAAGCTCTGAAGTGTCTGCCCCTGCAGAACGTGGGGAATGGGAAACAGCAGTCGTGAAAATTCACACCCCCAGCCTGCCAGGTGCCTACCCTGAGCTTTCTGAGAGATGGAGGCAGCAGGAACCTTCTCACCAAGTCTCGGCCCCACAGCTTGGCTGAGCTCTACAAATGGGCTCCTGATAATCAGCAGGAGCAGCAAAGGCAGCAGCAGGAAGAGCTCTGCCACCCTGCCTGTGCTGGGCAGTGCTGGCAGTGCCTGTGGCCCTGGTTTCCCTGAGGGATGGATGCACACTGGCACCTCACTGCCTCTGGGGTCTCCTGATCGTGTGCCTGCCGGGTGGGCAGCAGCAGCTGCCATGGGAAACGTCCCCTGCTGCAGCCCCTGGTGGGTGCTAGCCGTGAGGGCAGCAACTGCACTCTCTGACGCCTTTACAGCACTCATTTACAGGGAGTGGAGCTGTAAACGAGGTGATTACTGCTGCAAGTCATGGCCCATGCAATTGCAGAGCTGGGGTTTTGGTTGTGCTGTCTGTGCCACACCAGGGCTGCACTCTCTGCCCGGGCTGCTGACTTTGTTAATCGCCCCCAGCTGAAAATGCTTTTTCCCCACTGCAAGCCTTCAGTCCAAGAGCAGAGCTGCAGCCAGTTGTGAGGAACTGACAGCAAATTTTGTTCAGCTGGTCTTGAAAACCCCTCAGGTAATGGGGAAAAAAAAAGGCTTTGCTTTTTGTGTAGTGGTCGATGAGGAGGAGGAGGAGGACTGCAGCTCTCTGGAAAGAGATGGAATGGTACAGGAGGAAATAAATCTTCAAAAGTCATAACTGTTGCGTTCAGAAAAGAGACCTCATCCAAGGGGCTGGAAGGAAAAAAACCATGGGCAGATATAATGCAAAGAGTAAATCAGACTGAAAATACTCAGCCTCTGCTTGTGAGAGCTTTAGTGATGGCATCTGCATAATTTTCTGATGGATTAAGCAACACATCTGCAGAGACCTCGGTGGAATTGCTTTTCCATGAGCACTCCACTGGAGGAGAAAGGTCCTAGCAGCTCTCTGTGTGTGGAAAGCCTCAAGCACACCTGCAGGAGCATGGTGCAAGGCTCAGGGAAGGGATGGAGCAGCAGAGCAGAGTCCTGCCCAAGAGCCAGCTGGCAGCAGGGGACTGTGCTCAGCAGCACTGGGGCCTGTGCTCAGCAGCAGTGGGCCTGTGCTCTGCCTCTGTCCATTCCACTAGAGCACTGCTAATGGAATTGTTTGAGGAGAGGCCACCCAGGAGAGTTCCTCACCTTAGTTTCATTAACCTGCAGCATTCTGTGCTATTCTGGAGTCCTGTGTGCAGTTCTGGAGCCCCCAGCACAGGAAGGACATGGAAGTGTTGGAGTGGGTCCAGAGGAGGCCACCAAGATGCTGAGAGGGCTGCAGCAGCTGTGCTGTGAGGACAGGCTGAGAGAGTTGGGGCTCTGAAGCCTGGAGAAGAGAAGGCTTCCAGGAGAGCTTGGAGTGGCCTTGCAGGATCTGAAGGGGGCTGCAGGAAGGCTGGGGAGGGACTATTGACAAGGTCTGGGAATGGCAGGACAAGGGGAATGGGTTTGAAGTGTCAGAGGGGAGATTGAAAGTGGATGTGAGGAGGAAGTTGTTTGCAGTGAGGATGGTGAGACCCTGGCACAGGTTTCCCAGGGAGGTTGTGGAGCTGTTCAAGGCCAGATTGGATGAGGTCTTGGGCACTCTGGGCTGGTGGGACATGGCCCTGCCCATGGCAGGGGTTGGCACTGTCTGAGCTTTGAGGTCCCTTCCAACTCCCATCCATTCTATGAATCTGTGGGCTTCAATCTAGTGCCACAGACCTGTGGCTTTGTGGCAGGAGCCTGCTTTGGCTTCTCCTTTGCATGCAAAAGCTCAGCCTAAGAGCAAAGCCCTTGCCGTGGCAGCAGGTCGTTAGCAGAGAATGTTCCCCTTCCTGGAGGAGAACTTTGGCTGCTCCTGGGTCACTGAGGTGTGCTGTGGGGGGACTGCAGGGAAGGGCTTACTCGTTGTGGAGCTGGGTCCCAGAGGTGGGAGCTCTGCTTCATTTACAAGTCAATCAGGCTGCCCGAGCTGGTCCCTGGCACCAGCCACAGCCTCTGCTGCCTGTGCCACTGCAGAATGGGGAGGGTGCAGGGGGAAATGTTAAAAGGAGCTTGAAAAGCTTCTTTGCTTGAAAGGGAGCTGTGGCTGCAATCCTGTGGCAAGGCTCTGTTAGCCCTGGCAGTGCCCTCCTGATCCTGTTCATACCAAACAGAGCTGTGGCTGCAATCCTGTGGCAAGGCTCTGTTAGCTCCAGCAGTGTCCTCCTGGTCCTGGGTGGGCATCACAGCTTCCACACACAACTGTGAGTATGGGGAGGTCCATTAATGAAGTAAAAAGTGCTGAGCTGGCTAGTTCAGTGCTGCCTGCTGCAGCAAATCTCTGTCCTGTGGAGCCATGTCAAGGTCTGCAGGCTGTCTTCCTCTGCCTGTGCTTCTGCATGGCAGTGAGTGCAGGCTGCGAGCATGTCCCAGGGCTGCAATTAACGACGTCTCCATCGGCCGTGGGGAGCAGTGCAGGTGAGCAGAGATGTCTGTGTCTGGGTAGGAATCAAACCCTGAGAAGCTGGAGTCTCTCAGCAAGGTCACCTCTCTGCTCTCCCCCAGAATACATCAATAAGTTTAATTTTCTGAAAAGAAATCTGAAGGACAAGCCCAAGTTTGCTCCAAGAGTCTCTGCCTCTAGTCCTTCGTTATTGCTTTTCCCCTTCTGGTGCCTGCCATGAGTGTGGAGCTCAGAGTCTGCCTGCGCTTTGCCCTCTTGGATGACTGCGTTCATGGCTGCTGAGCTCTTGAGCTCTCTGGCTCCAAACACTCACCCAGAGCTCCCATCCCGGCACTGATGGAAGCCACAGCCACGCCCCTCAGCACCACATCCCTCAGCACCACGCCCCTCAGCACCACGCCCCTCAGCACCACATCCACTCAGCACCACATCCACTCAGCACCACA